>JAUZND010006432.1:0-10764 GCA_034780555.1 Coelogynopora nodosa | reverse complement strand
AATTCGCCAGGTTTAGGATTATCGTTCTCATCTAATCGTAAATCCAATCTTGTTCCTACTCCAGTATAATTATGAGAAAAAACGTGATGTTCACCAGGATATTTCTGAAATGGATTGTTTGGAAGATTCCTAGTTAAAGCTTGTTGAATATCTCCACCTGAGTACATTTTTTAATTTTTAATTTATTTTATTTTTAATATTTTATTAAAATTAAATATTTTGAAAATTAAATATTTTGAAAATTAAATATTTTGAAAATTAAATATTTTGAAAATTAAATATTTTGAAAATTTTATTTATTTTCCTAAGTAGAAATAAATGTGATTTTTTGGCGTCGCTCCCTAATTTTATAGTCTTCCTTTAATTACAGTTTTTTAATGTACCTTTTTTATTTTACGTGTTTATAGATTCACCCCTTTTGAAAAAAGGGGGGGTAATCTATGAAAACATATAAATAAAGAGGGTAGAATAAAAAGGGGTGTAAGTTGAAAGGAGGGGTATAAATATTGGGAGTGGCGCCAAAAAATCACATTTATGTCTACTGTTGAAATTATAATAAATATATTTATAAACTATTATTTGTTAACAGTAAAAATAACTGTGATCAGATGTGTAATTATTACAGTCGAACAGTCAAAAGATGTTATAGTCTTGTACCAGGTAAATAATGAACCTTATCAGTAAATGAAAACATTATAAATGAAAGATAATCATTCATAAACACAACTTCATCATATAATCGCTATAGTTTTTACTTAGTATTTGTGTCTCTTATTTAGTTATAGTGTCCACTATGTTACAAAGTTTCATCATGTCATGTAAAAAAAATTCATCAAGAGTTAAAAAATATAATTGTGGTACATTTGAAATATAGAAAAATCAAAACAAGCAAACAATGCAAAATTACATAATATTTCACATAAAATATTCTTTTTAAAATTGTGGTTTAATTTTAAGTTAACACTTCAGATATTTTTTACTATATTAACATATCATTAGTTGATCGTAGTTTACTATTGTAGTAATGCAGTATTGTATTATATCTAGTATCATGACATTATAGATTAATATTTTTAAAATTAAATTTACGTGATCGATATTTGTTTAACATTCTAAGAGAATATAAAAAGTTAAAGCTTTAATGATTTAAATCATTTAAATCATTTAAAACTACACGCTTAAAGCAATGTACTAAAAGTAATTTTTAATATTTGCAAATAAATAAGTTGAATTTTAATACAAAACAATTGTATCAATATCATTTCAATATGATATTAATATTGTACATTAGTAAGATATTAAAAATTAAAAATAAATTATCAAAATTGTTTAAAACAGAAATAGTTTCGCTACCAAAACGAGAATGTCGGCCAAGGAGAGGATTAACGTTTTTCCATCAAGAATGTAAAATTATGGTTTCAATTATAGACTTATACGGTCACAAAAATGTTCCTAAAACCAGACTTATAATTAGTTTATAAATCCCACAAATTGTTAATGTCTTATAAATTCGATATATAATTTGTCTCATAAATCCTATAATTTGTCAGATATTTTATACTTCTGATTAAATCCTTATGAATTTAATTCATTTCAAACTATAAAAATCCTTTTAATTTCAGTAATTACATATTTTTTATATAATAATATTTTTTTTAAATATATTTCAATTTTATTTTAAAAAAAATTAAAAATACATACTTTTATTCATTTGTTTTGCTACTTATATTTATTAATAAAAATGTTTAGTTATAGTAAATTTTATATTAAAATTACTAATATTATATTAAATATCTTTCTTAGAATCCTATTAAGTATTAAGGTCAGAAATAATATTTTTATATAAAAAATATTTTTTGGCAATCCTGCCCCTGGAGTTTAGCTTCCTAAGGCTAAATTCAAAATTTTTTTAATTTGTTTAAATTGAAAAATGTCCATGGCTGACAGGCTGCATAGGCAAACTTTCAGTGTTCATAATGCTCAACCTACTCAAAATCTCCTCAGAGGAAATATCAATAATTGACATTGTGATCTTGTTTTGTTAAATATCCAAAAATTATGTTACAGTGAATTGACTTGCAGAATATGAGCTAATTGATAATTTTAATGAGTGTAGTATGTACAATAAGAGGTGCCATCTGACTATATATCAACAAGGCATTGATGGTGTCTGGTGGAAATGTGGAGGCTGCAACTACACAAAATCAATTCAGCACAATAGTTTCTGCAAAAAGTCATCTTCCTCTAATAACATTTATTAACTTGATCTATTTTTGGGTACAAGATACCAACATTATATTTATATATATATATTGTAGCAGAAGCAAAGTGTAATGCTATAAAAATGGTAATTAATTGGTGTAATTTTATAAGAGATGTGTATTATAAAATCCAGCACAACTTGTTAGGCTTGATCCTAATACACTATAACCATTATTTATTGAAGTCAACAAGACAAAGTACTTCCATTGAAAATATGCAAAGAGTTAGTGAAGAGATGGGCATTAGGTTGTTTAGGCCATCAAACATGGTAATTTAAAAAATGTTTTTTGAGTGAAAATACCAAATCATGCAGAAATAACTCTGCACCCTATTATACACAATTATGTACAGCTTGGCTCCACAATCTCTGCTGATGAATGCTCAGCATATAACAGGTTCGAAAATCTTCCAAATGACTATGGCCATATTACTGTTAATCATTATGAAAATATTGTCAATCCCAACAACCCTGATGCTCATACCTAAGGAATATAATCATTCTGATCATACACAAAGAATAAATTAAAGCACATATAAATGTAACCATCAAGCACTTTTTACCACCTACCTGTATGAGTTTGAATGGTACTGGCAGAATAATACATTTCATTCAAATGATAGTAAAGCATTTAAGAGGATCTTGATAACAATTGGTGGACAGTATCATATTTAATATACTTTAATTAAATATTTTCTGTAATGTATATGACAAATACAATGCTTATTTTCAATTTCTATGATTTTTTGAATTTGGGATACTAAACTCCAGGATTGTTCATTTTTTTATACTCTGACCCTTCTTTTAACACTTGTATACTCCATGCTATTACAAATGTAATGGTTGATAGAAATTTTAAAAAAAGCATGAATATCACTGATAATTACTGACTTTTGATGATGATAAGGAAGATATTGAAAGAGAATATTTGGTATAAAAGGAAGAGGAAATAAAAGAAGAGGTGCAGGCCAAGAAAGTACAACAAGGACAACATTTAGTTGTCAGTAATGGTCACACACTCTGGAATTTGGATCCCCCAGTTTAATGATGTGCCCTTACATATAACATTATATGAGAACATGTTTGTGCTATGTTCTATATTTTACATTTTATAACAAACTACATTGTACATAATATACTCTTTGATGTTCCAATAGGTAAAATGTTTAAACACCCATGTTATAAGTAGTGAACTAAAATTAATCAAGAGATTCCAATTATTAGTATTTATGTACTGCCACCAATCTATTTTTAAATATTCAATATTTTTGTGATATGTGAATGGATTTGAATTATGCAAAAAGCAAGATGTAGAGAAAACTTTTATGTTTTTAAAGTTAAAATGATTATTGATAGATTATTAATAATAGATTATCAAGCAAATACACACAGTGCAATTCACTGTCTTATGCAAGTTAGAGTAATAAACTGACTTTTTAATTAGTATCATAACCATAAATTTTCCTTTACATTATATTAATATAATTCTAGGTGCCAAGACTCTTACATTTTTAATAAAAGACTAAGTTAGTATCAATCTGATTTTGTTTTCAATAAATTAGAAAAATAATCAATATAAGAATATTTTACCTAGTTATGTATCCAATAATAAACATCACACTATAGCCATTTACAGAATACAAATACTTCATATAGAAATTTAAAAAGTATAGGAAAAGGAACTGTGTTTCTTTCATACTTGTCAATTTTATAAAAGAACTTTTAGTAGGATGATTTGAATTCTGAAAAAAAGCACTAATGGGAAAACACCTGTTATAAAGTTAGTGATTGGAGGGTACTGTAGTATATTTAGCATGGAGTGCAGAAGTGTTAAAGCAAAATGTTAATTTTTAGTCAGTGACTACTGAATCTAATATAAATCTTATTTTTTATTTGCAGTTTTATGGGATCACACTAATTTTTAAAGACAATTTATTCTTTCTAAAATATTCTTTAAAATATATTATAAATTAATATAATATTTTTTATGGCTTAATCTCTACATGAAAATAACTAAATAAATTATATATTAATTTTATAAATACAATTTATAGTACTATTATTTTCTCTTTTATAAATTAAAATAATAGTTCTAGTTAACTAAGGCTTGTATTAAGATCCTAGACTTAATTGGTTTATTTAAAAACAGTTCAGTATACTGTGATAATATATTTACATTACTAAATCAATCAATCAAAATCAGTTTTATTGAAGAATAAAAACTGGAGAGACTATACAGGCATAGGATTGAGTGCTGTAAATACTAAAAATACAGTAAAATCACAATACTAAATAATAATAAGAAACTTAAAAATAAGAAACTTGAAGCAATAAACAATACTCTTGTTGTTTTACTAGGATTTGATTAGCTTGTAACGTAATCATTCCAGCAATATAAAAATATAATTTTTATTTAATTAATGATATACTATTTTTAAGGTAAGTAATGTATGCCAATAAAAATAAAATAATTTTGGTATATATGTCATCAAGAAAAATTATATGAAAATTTTAATATATGGTTAATGAGTAATGCTTGTATAGGGAAACTAATTAAAAAAATATATATTTTATTTTGTTAATTATTAATTCAACTTTATTATATATATCCATTAATTTCTATAGGATAAGTATAATGAAAATAAATAATTTATTACTAGATCAGGGACATAGCCAGAGGGTTGGCCATAGAGGCCTTGGCCCCCCTCTGTGGCTTACTAATAAATATAAAATTATTGTTTGAATTTTGAATAACTAATTTACAAGGCCCTAATTTTATAGGAAATAGCCTCCATTTAAAAAATACTATTTTTTATGGACCCCCAAACCCCCATCAGGGGCTTTGCCTCTGGACCCCTACTGGGGATTGGCCCCTCCCCTTAAAGAATTCCTGACTAGGACCATACTAGATAGTATTCATTTAGTTAGTTATAATAATGTTAGTAGTTACTAATTTGATAATATATAATGAAATGATTTAAAACAAATAAATACCTGTTTATTTATAATTTCTACTAATAAATTCCATATTTTATGCGCGTATACACCATTTTTAATTTTGTAAAAACAAAATTTTAGGTGTGAATTATACCCTTATTTTTGTAACAACCTAAAATTCATTTATTATATTTAATTGTTCAAATTAAATTAGGGGTACATTATTCATTATCAATGTTATTATCCCTGTTTATATAAAATTTTTGTACATTATAACAGCAATTCATAAGGCTGTATAGATATTAATAATAATTTAAAAATAGTATTTGTCTGAAATAGGAGAGGTTAATGAAAGGTTAGTGTGTGCATATGAGGTAGTGGAGAATGCGAGATTGATATTTTGTACGGGTAAAAGTGTTACAATGAAATGAAAACATAAATAAAATGATTGTATATGAAGTCTAAACATTAACACTTTTTTTTCCCCAAACATTTTGTATGAGTACCTAAACAGATAAAGAATTCTCAATATAGATTTATAAATTAAAATAGTTCATTAATTGACTACAATTAAAAAAGAAGCTAACTTTGTTATTATTATAATGCATCTAACATAAAGTTTATATAAATTAAGATTCTTGGTTGTTTTTTAAGATTAAAACATCAGATAAATAACAAAGTAACAAATTACATGAAATAATTATAAAACAATGGGAGAATATGAAGATAAATGTATGCACATTTTTCTTTACTTTCTTTTCAATTAATTTATTGAATGAAATTTTTAATTAAAATTTTTAGTATTAACTGATCCATTATATAAAATGTTGTGTATATTTTAACTTAACTCTAGAATGACTAAGATGTGGGTCAATTGGACCTTCACTTTTTAAAAAGTATTTCTCTTTGAAAAATGACATCAATCATTCTAAAAAATGTATTGATCCCCACTGAAATTCAATAATGTTTAAAACTGTATATACAAAATTTATACAATTAGGAAAAATATATAAATAAATTATCAATTAAACTTTTTGGAAAACAAACCTTTCCATTATTTTTTCTATTTAAGTTTTGCTTCACAATTTGAATAATTAATGTGATATATTTAGAATCATGATGTTTTACTATTATATAAATATATTTATTCTACCACCAATCAACTCTGAACCCCTCCCACATTGTGAATTATGAAGTTTTTTTTAATAATAAAAACCCTCTGAAATAAGAAGTTGATGTAGATTACAGCATTCTGTAATGTAGAATGCTGTGCATTATTGTACAGCTGGAACTATAATATATATATATTTTACTTATAAAAAATAAGTATATTATATTTCTATGTTAGGGTCATTATTTCATACTGAACAGGTGTATAAACAAATTATATTGTGCCATTTATATATATATATTAACTATGTATTCTAATTTATTTTAGAACTCATTGAGACAAAGTTAACCATATTTATTTTAGTGTAATTCGTATATTATTAAGGTATGACTACCACATGTGGGTCAATTTCAGCCATGCCAATTAGTTTTGAGATATAAAAGCACTGGGAGTGCTAGGCCTAAAAATGTGCTCTTACAAACAATTTTGGTCACAAATATTCCAAAGTCACTATTTGAGATATATCCTGATATATTTATAATTGGGAAGCATCTCAATTATTTTATATTATGTCTTTCTTATATTGCATATTGTGGCATAATTTTGAACATAATCCTCATGAAATATTTTCAATTTATGATATTTGGAAACCACAAAATGTCTGAATACAAATCAATATATATATATATTCTTTAGCACACTTTATGTTATAAATTATTTAATTAAAAGGTATTCATTAACCTAATTTATATTTAATGTAATTTATTATATATTGCATAATTGTGCATTTTATTTAATGGAACATGTTTATTTTATTATATTTGCATATGACCTTTATAATTTTATTATTTAATTTTTTCATAAATTATATGTTATTGAAAACATAATATATATGTATTCATTTTTAATAATCTTTTAGCTATATACTAATGACTTTTAGAAGCTTTCCAAATAATTATATTATATATGACAGAATTAATATGATTTTTATTCTAAAAAGATAAAGATGTAATTTTTAATTACATTTTTTAGGAATCAAACAGCTATGCGTCTTCGTTTGAAAGGAGCACAAAAAGGGCACAGTTTACTTAAAAAGAAATCAGATGCTCTTACTATGCGATTTCGTCTCATTTTGAAGAAGATTATCGAAGTATGATTATCCAACTTCAGTTTTCTAGTTTTCATTTTTTGATTGTATTTTATTATTACATATATATTTCTAAATATCAGATCATTTGTGCTATATAAATTTGTATATTGTTTTGTATATGATATAGTCATGATAAGAATATATCTACATTTTTAGTATTAGTTTTTTAAACGTGATGAAATAGTTTTTTATTTTCTTTTAATGCATAAAGTTTTTATATTTTATTCGTTCAGGCAAAACAGTTGATGGGCGAAGTAATGAAAGAGTCGACATTCTCATTAGCCACTGTTAAGTTTGCATCTGCCAATGACATCAATGCTATGGTCTTACAGAACGTAACTAAAGCACAGCTTAAAGTGAAGACTGGAAAGGAGAATGTTGCAGGTACATTTCATTGGTGGGGAGGGGTTTGAAAGTTACAAATTTGTGATATATATTATATACTACTACTGTTGTAATAAATATTTTATCTGGTAGGGACCATATTTCAGAGTGGGTATAAACAATTAGAATTGATGTTTGTAACATAAATTTAATTTGATGGCTAGCTGTGGTAGAGAGGCAGTATATTGGATTGCTCACAGATAGTTTCCTACTCTTGCAATACTTGGTTAAGGACAACTTATTCAGAGACATAGCCTTTCTATATGATGAAAGAACATCTTTTTGTTTCGAAATAGTGTGCTATTAGGCTATAATATATTTTACTTACTAGTCACTATTCACTAGCCGCTGAGGATCCAAAATCCCACACAATTGTTTAAGCACCTTTATTTTCTTATAAATATAATTTGTTACATGTATTACATCATTCTTTATGATTCGGCCTGTCCCCGGTTATTCTTCTGCTTTTTGGTTTTGACAGGTTGTCTTTTAAAATCTAAAGATTTGACTTGCCATCTTTTCACTCCTGGCCATAGCATACAGGCTATATTTGAATGGAAGATATATATTTTTAAATGTTTGTGGTTGGATTCATTTTGTTTTACCTTTTTGGGATTTATTCATAAATTTTCTTTTTTTTCTTTTGAACAATCTTGATATTATTATAAAAAAAGTTTTTTATTTGAGAGTCGCTTTGATAGTTTCTGGTCCTTTATATTTATATATAATATTTTGTGGTGTTGAGGAATACTATAGAATAGAATGTGATCATTTACTATCCTTGTGATTAATTGCATTGAAAGATTTCTTTCTTCAATATATTGATATACTGGTAAACCCTATTGAAAAGTTTATGTCATGCTCAGTTAGTTATATCTTTCTTATGGACGGAGCTTGCTGCTAACTATCTCCTCAATTTGATTTTTATCATTTTTATTCTCTTATTTCCAGGTGTTACCCTTCCCATCTTCGAAACGTACACCGAGGGTGCTGACAGTAAGTTGTTGGGACTCTTCTGCTGACACTAGTTGTTAGTTCACCTTTACCTGGTTCAGCCTTTTGTACAGGGCCGGGGAAACAAGTCATCGAGGTTATTTATAATTATTGCTTATTTTGAAAGGATTGTTTAGTCACAGTTTAGGTTTAATTTCAGGTTTTTTAAACACTTTAATTGTGCTTTATAGAGGGTAATTAGAAACATTTTAAAAGTCCTTGAATAACGTATTCTGACATTCATTCATATATTACAAGTTCCAGGATTGAATGGTCTATTATAATATCCATGTTCATTGTAAATTCAATTTTTATTGTTAGTAGTATTTATTAAATTATAGCTATATGTAAGTTCTACCATTTTGGGTATTTTGTCATTTTAGTTCGAATGCTTTTCTGATGTTTGTCACCGTTTTTACGTAAAGCTTTACCAATGGTATAATGTGACAATCTAAAATCCTAGAAATACACTATTTTTTATCTCTTATACCATGTAAAATGGAAGGTTCATTAATAGTTTTTTTCTGCAGTGTCATAAAATGATAGAATAACTATACTGTTGTGGGTTATTTAGGGACTGACGTCAGTTTTTTAGAAATACCAATCAATATTTCATTCTAAATATTTCAAAAGTATCATTCTGTCTATCTTCTGTTTCTCACAGCGCTGCTGGCAATGTATTTCATTTTGGAGCGCTATACAAATACATACATATTATTATTATTAATATATTGGATACTTTTATAATGCCTTTAATATTTTAATCAATACGATACCAATAGTTAACAATTTAATATGTCTATTTTCATTGGTTGTATGCAATTGTTTATCTTTTTTTGTATTTTGGTCGTCCGTTTTCATCTATTCAAAAGTATTGAACAAAGTTTGATTTGGCCATAGATAATAATATCTTTTAAACAAATGTTTTTGTTTTATATGGAATATACACTTTTTTGTTTTTAGTATTTTTAAAAATATAAATGGAGATTGTATTGTTCAAAATATTTTCTCACTTAAAAAATGGTTTTAAGTAATTTTTCACTATTAAAAACGAAAATTAGTCTCTTTCGTTAATCTAAAACGTTTCAAAAAAGGATCTGTTTACTTATATATAGTATCTCTTGAAAATCATCAAGCATCCTCAAAAATACACTGAACTGCATGAATTCATCTGATAGATTGTAACCGGATGTTCCATGTTAATTAATTAAATGTATTTATGATTACTAGTATATTTATTTAAAAAATAATGGTATCGTTCATTAAATGTTTGGGAAGTTTTTATTGAACTTCTTGAATTTTGTTCCATCATTACAAACACCGAGTAGATAGGACCACGTGATCCTTTGTTCAGATAAATACATTTTTCTCGTAACGGACAAATTATAAAAAAAAGACATCTCAATCGAAAACCCTCGAAACCATTTATTTATGTTATTTACTTTAAAATCCATATATTTTAATGTTGGTCCTTATTGACATTTAAAAAATATGTTTAAAAAGTGTGAAGATCTCTACCAATGTTGGTTATATTCGACGTACTTATAACTCTTCCGCATATATTTTAGAAAAGGTATAATCTAAATTTAAAAAAACTTATTTTAAGAGAAAACTATAAGAAGTAGATGCATTTGTGATTCGTGTGTTCCACTCGCAGGTTACGAACTGACGGGCCTCTCGCGTGGCGGACAGCAAATCGATCGTCTAAAGAAGAACTACGTGAAAGCGGTAAACCTGCTGGTGGATCTGGCCTCTCTGCAGACCTCTTTCATCACACTGGACGAGGTGATCAAGACGACTAATCGTCGTGTCAACGCTATCGAGCACGGTGAGGGGGGGGGGGGGAGGGGGGGGCGGGGCGCGAGGTCGACCCTGCGGTTGACCCGGCCTGGGGGGTGGCCCGGTGGGGGGTGTCGGCCAGTTTGCCCG
>JAUZND010006431.1:0-31227 GCA_034780555.1 Coelogynopora nodosa | reverse complement strand
CATATAATTATTCAAATATAATTCTTGGATTAATAAAACGAAATTTTGAAGACTAATAGATATTTGGAAATAAAAAACGATTTTTTTTCCGGACAACCTATATTATTATATATTTTTGTAAAAATGTTGTAAATTATGTTGTAATAGGAAATATTTAAATAATATAGTAAGGAACTATTCAGTTATCACACTATTTTATTCTATACTACATTTTATAGAAAATATGCGTTAATATATGTTTCTATGCAAACAAAATCTAAGATAATTTATTTCGAACGTACCAATGGGACCCTGGCTTCCCTTGTCCCCTTTCTGACCGAATGTACCATTTATTCCATCGTCACCGTAATCTCCAATTTCTCCCTCGGTTCCGTTTAAGCCAAAGTCACCTGACCCCAAAAGCAAATAATATATTTTAATAAAAAACTTAGAAATGAAACAACATCGAAATAATAGTTCCCATATTTTATTATCGTTTTAATACAACTGTATATAACTTTTTACTCATTTCCATTTCAACGGATACATTAAAAAAATCTCAAATCCATCTTTTGATTAAACGTTTTTGAACATTAGTGAAGTACTAGACTACTGTCTGATTCAATTTTTCATCTGATTGTTTTCTTACAATATTATGCATAATTTTTGTTTGATTTTTTATTATTTCAATTATTACGTTGGAGGTATCATAGAATTTTAACACAGAACAGCTATCACTAAATATAGAAAAAACATTGGTATAGGTTTAACAATTATTTTTTATTGAATTGTATACGAATAAGAACTTTGTCTGTTTGATCTTTTATCAACACAGCAATGTTTGCTATATACCGGGATAATTCCATAATTTTATTAAATGTAATAGTAGTCATTCATTTCGTATGTTAAAATAATTGTACTGTAACACATGGGTTCAAATGATTTACTTTATAAGCAGGAATAAGATAAATCATTGCTACAACAGCAATATTGTATATATTGCTCGATTATATGATAGTAACAGTAGATCTGGTAGAACTTCAAATAGTACAGAAAATTAATTACATATTATTAGATACAATTATAATATTTTCATGTAGATAATCAACTGATATCAATTTGTATATATATTAGGACCCATTTCATATCTTTATTTAGTTTAAAATGTTAAAAATTTAAATAATGGCCGGGTCAGGATAATAATAGTTATGATGTCATAATAATATTATTTCAAATTAAATTTGATATTTCTGATTGTAAAATATAAGATTAGAAACGACATATGACTGAACTACAATTAAAAATAAAGTACGAATGAAGTACAATTAGAAATGACATACTACTGAAGAACATTTAGAAATGACATACGACTAAATAAAATATTGGTGTTGATTCGCTTCTCTCCGTTGCCTATAATTATCAAGACTACATCATGACTAACCAATGTCCCCCAGAGGACCAGCATCGCCAATGGAACCATTGAATCCCATCTCTCCCACATCCCCAATATCTCCGTCTCCCACATCGGTTCCATTTTCTCCCGGCTGCGCTCGACCGGGTTCTCCTTTTCTTCCGAGAAGACCGTCTCTGCCATCTGTTCCGTTGATTCCTGGGGGGCCATCCTCTCCCGTGGCTCCAAGGTCCCCGTCTGTTCCATTTATTCCTGGCTCGCCTTGTTCACCCTTCGCACCCTGATGAGAGAATTGGAACATTGAAATATATGGATACATGACAATTATAATATGTATTAAACAATTATTTTAATTATGGTTTTAATCAAATTGAAAATTTAAATTGGAAACTTTAACTTTCGTATTATTAAAATTATATTCACATTGTATAATATATAGAAGTTTCTGAAATAACGAATTGAACAAAACGTTTTCATTGAATTTAATTTAGGGAAATGTTTGTATTTGTTATAAATTTGTTTTAAGAATTCATATCAAGGAAATTATAATTCACAACTTATAGGATCTAAATTTATTTAATTCTGTGTGTTTTAAATTAAATTCATATTTGAATTAAATAAAAATAAATATTCAACAATTCATTCTACACAACATGACATTGAAAAACTGTTGTTGTATTATGAATACAACTTACACAACTTATAGCCTATAAAATAATAAAATCAAAAATATTTTGGTGCAATGACCACAAAAGTTAAAACCATACTCTTTACATCTTTATAGAATATAATGTCATGATATATAACCAGTACCACTGTCCCATTGTCGTAGCTAGTGCCATTCTCGCCCATAAATCCTTGTGGTCCATTATCCCCAATGTCGCCCTTTATAGCGGGATCGCCCATAGTTCCATTTTCTCCATCGTCTCCAGGATTGGAATCAAGGTCTCCAACATCGCCCTTGCGCCCCGGTTTTCCATTGACACCAATAAGGCCCTTTTCACCAAGCGGTCCCTTCTTACCAATATAGCCCATCATGCCCTTGGGGCCAGAACCATGCCCACCACCGCTGATTCCTTTGAGGCCCTTTGCTCCCTGTGTAGCATTGTATCCCTCATCACCTAAAATTGATTTGTTATTATTTATTAATTAGCTTCAGTCGATGGAATAAGTTAATGAACTTTTATATTAAAAAATGACTATATATACATGGCGAAGCACTCTCTAATATTGTATTTATACAATGTATATATCACTTAAAAAATAAAATTTTATATTTATGGTTTACAACAAAACCATAGTCAACAGTATTATTTAAACATACTTACATTTTGTTCAACAAAACTGAACGTGATCATTATTCCGACCCTACAATATTATGTTATATTATATATATGTCATACTTAATAATAATTTTTTTAACTCTTGATCGATACTTTAGCTTTCTCAATTAGAACTGTTGAACCATATTTATCATAAAGAATACAATTGGTCTCTGCTCCTGCATTCCCTAATGATATCCTTGATTCATAGATATTTCAAATTATCAGAATAGACTTGCCTCTGAGTCATCAGGACTTTTCATAGTGTTGTTCAAGATATATTTAAACTTTATAGATATTGAAATAAATCGTTTTTTATAAATTAACTATAAGTTTCACCTTTTGTTTGGATTTAAAATGTCTTCATTTAATGTCAATATTATTTAAAATGTAATCATTATTATTTAAAAGTTTGACTTGAATTAAAAGTCAATTAATAGATATTGTTTTAAATAAAACACGATAAAAAAATAAATACGATTAAAAAAAAAACACGATAAATTATAAAATTATTATATAGATTATTAACTTTTATTTGAAATTTAATTAATATTTTATTTCAATAATGTAAATTAACCTATGTTATAATATTCACTATTGAAATAGTTATTAGAAAATGGTGTTTTTTTCTTGGAATATATTTATAGTTGATATTAAATAATTAGCGCCGTTTTCCACATCCTATATACAACTATTTTGAAAAGCACCAATAAAGAATTAAAACAATATGTCTCAAATTTTTTTTGACAACTGTGAAAATAATATTAACGCATCTATTCACTATGTGCATAACAACTAGTACGATGAAGTCAAATTCCATAATTTAGAATTATTTAAAAATATTCATGTAAGCTTTAGTGTCAAATATCAATGCGGATCAACTTTCCCTCTAGGGCCTATAATGGTATAAAAGCTCTAAATTAACGAGATGTTGAGCAAACAGGCTTTTTTAAGCACTAAATAAATTTAAAAAAACGATCCCACCTTCTTCTCCTTCTTCGCCTTTGAGTCCACGTTCCCCTCGATTCCCCCTATCGCCTTCATCTCCATCTACAACTGTTCCGTTGTCTCCAGAAATACCTTCGAGTCCGTTCTCGCCTACTTCTCCTGCCTCTCCCTGTTCACCTTGTTAAGAATAAAGCACGGAGTGGAGCATACAATAGTTTTATGGGACATTAATTAAACATGACAACTAAAAGAACTAACGTGACAGTATAACATGCTATGTAAATTGAATATTTATACAAGTCATAAAATGAAAAGGGAAGCGACAACAAACATAATTAAGACACAACAAGATAAATAGGCATTTAAACATAGTAAAATTAATTTTTTCAAGGATTTTAAAATTTTAAGATCTTTTAAGATTATTAAAGCAAAATTTTATTTTACTCTAATTTAGAATTACTTACGTATTATGTATTAGATACGTAACACCAATACGGATATAAGTAAATATTATTGTAAATAAATATTTACATAGATATGTATAGATGTGTTTTTATGTCAAAAATGGCCACCATTTTGTAAAACGAACCATTACTAAATATAATCATGTCCCATTTACTCAATTGATCAGATTTCTTCGTAACATAGTTATTTACATCTATGCATTACGTGTTGCCTATGCCGCAAAATATATAATAGCTTTGATTGATTTAACTAAATCCCTTTACTAATTTTAACTTTTCCATGGAAGCATCTAGTGCCCATTTGGGAAAAATAGTTGAAAATATAAATGTTTATTCTTTATTTATTAATTTGTTATACTCTTAGTAATATTAATAAATAATATGAAAATGGTTGAACTATTTAATTTCCATTTATATAGACGGCGGGAAAAAGACCTAATCCCGTTGGGTAAAATTGCTCTTACCATCCGTTGCATTTCCGGGCAGCCCCTGTTCGCCTTTCTCCCCAAACGTTCCTGCCTTTCCTCTGCCTCCCTTCTCCCCGGAGGAGCCCACAAGTCCCGGAGTACCCTTGAGGCCACCATCATCGCTGCTACAGTTGGAGTGAGAACCTTGTCCCCCGGTGATACCGTCAGTTCCGTTAACTCCCATTTCCCCATCGTCTCCCGACTCTCCTAACGTTCCATTTAGCGAGTCACCTGGCTCTCCAATAGGGCCTGTCTCACCCACATCTCCAGGGATACCATTCAGTCCATCTGTACCGTTCTCGCCTGTAAGTAGTTTTGTTTAGTTTATACTGTTTATTTATTATAACAGTTATTGCAATGTATTTGTCTTAGACATGCACACATATTACATATGTTTATTATATACTGTATTGTATTATATTTTATTATTTTATCTCTATTTAATGTAATAATAATTGATATAATCGTTAGCTTTCACATTTTTATATAAATGCTTGACAACCAATGTACTGGATCTCGTGCCTTTGCAATCGCATCCTCTTATCTGTGGAACTATTTATTAATTAATTAATATCAGAGAAATAAAAACATTCTGCACCTTTCATTTATACTTAAAAACCGACCTTTTGAACATTATATTATGAATTTCACAAAACAGCTAATATATACATATTAAAGTAATAATATTTTAAAAATTTGTTAAATATATTGATATCATAGACATGTTTTAAAATAATAATTTGTCAATTTAAATAATAATATTTTAACAATGATTTATACTTTTTATTTTTTGTTATTATTTATAGTTTGAAAGATTTTTTTATTATTATTCACCATTTTTGTGTTTAGTCCTCAATACTATTCTATTTTTTTAGTGCATTAATATTTGACGGTCACTTTTATATTTTCTGTTTTTTTCTTATGTTTAATTTGTTTTGTGGTTGTATTAAAGAGTGGAATGGAATATTATCATTTACTATTAGGAAGTACAAGGATGTGCGAGACCGTTTAGGATGACACAACCTCCATTTTTTATAGCCCTGCTCCGATCTTTACAGCTGCTCCCCCCATTTGTTATAACTCGTCATCGACATACCCGATTCTCCGACAGTTCCCGGAACACCAGGAGGGCCTGGATCACCCCGGTCTCCTTCGGTCCCGTTAAGCCCGTCATACCCCACATTACCCCTCTCCATGGGAGAGGCTGCAGCGTCCGTACCACGGCGCCCTCTATCCCCTGAAAATATTTAAATAAAACCAAATACCTAAATAATCCCAATAGTTATGGCATATATTTTAAATCAACATGTGAATTGCAAAAAAAAATTGAATCCAGGTTATTTGACTTAGCATGATATTTATTTAGTTGAATCATATGTTATTTGATTTTTCATAAATTGTTAAACATTTAAATTTATATAATTAATATAAAACATAGGAGCATATTTTCATTGGCGGAGCTACTATGTACGCACATACGGACGTGAATACTACACCAAAAAGAATCTGAGCTTATTTTAATATTTCCTTAAAAATACTATTACTAAACTGTTATCCAACACATCAACTGTGATCTAACACATCCACTGTTATATAGCACATCAACTGTTTTCTAACGAATAAACTATTTTATAAACACATATGGAACACACACTTCTATAGAACAATTTTTTTTAAAGTATAGAAATATATAGAAAACATTGGCTCTACAAGAACATAACAAAATTTTTATGTTAAATTCTAAAATGCTAGTAAAATGTTACATTAACGATCTAACTAAGGTTAATATATAAAGTTACATTTGGATTATTGCAATACGTAATTATCTCAATATAATGCTTGCTTATATTATACCCAGGTTAACTTTGTATGCTGAACTATGTGTATAACTTATATAATTTTTATTATTTGTTTCGGACGCACGTCTGGTAATCCCACTCATTTGCTTTGTTTAATATCCTCAGTTTTTAAGTTTGACATATGAATATAAAACATTTATTGAATGATTATATATATCAACATAATTAACTGAAACAATAATGGTTTTTTAAGTCTCTTGCTTTTTAAATTGCTTAAATTGATAGATAAGCAAAATATAATAATTAATAATAACATAGTCAATAAATAGATAAATATAAAAAATATATATATAATGATCATACTTTATAAATAGCATTATTTTTTTTGCAATTTTGTTGCCTAAAATATTTGTTTGTGTCTCTATATAATTATTTGACTATGCACCTGCATGTGTATTGTATTTGCTGTCCTATGTATCCTGTGTGTGTTATTTATTTTAATCATCAATACTAGTAAAATTAAATTGACATAAAAGAAAAGGAATTTATGTCACAATAAAATAAAAAGGCGTCTAATGTTTTTACATTTTTTTATACTTATATGTAACATTAATTTAATATTTTTATAGAATTTATATAGATTTTTAAAAATTTGCTCATTTAATCGAACAAACAGGAGAAGAATATTCCATAAAATAGAATACATTTTATAAACTTGTTCTTACTGTTAATGTAAATATAAGTTGTAGAAGTGTGTATTTTTTCTAAAATCATGGAAACTTTAATCTAGTTTTAGTTTTTTAATGTTACAAAAAAATTGTTTTGAAATCATAATTATATTGTTTAATTTGTTAATGCTTCATTAATGACTCATCGCAGTTACGCAGTATTTGTTATATTTAATTAATAAATTTGAGATATACAATAAACTAAAATACTTTCCGTAGTATTTACAACATAACCACAATTAAACTGGACATTACCCTTTTCTCCATTTGGTCCAATCGGGCCTTCTGTTCCGTTTATCCCATCTTCTCCTCTCTCCCCTGTGAGTCCAATCGATCCATTTAAACCCTGGTCTCCAATTGGTCCTGTCAATAAAATGGATCAATTAAATACGTAATCAATCATTGAATGATACAATTATAAATAATTTACTTATTACATTCTAATCTAACCAAATATTATTTGTTGAATCGATTGTGTAGTTAATTACTTGCAAATTGAATGTGAAGTTAAAAGTTTAGTTCATTTTTGTATAGGATAAAAGTTAATATTTTTACTAAACATTTTTACATCTTCTGATTCAATTAATCTAGCTTAATATTAAAATATAGATTATACTGACCCAGTTGGCCCACGTCTCCCGGAATACCGGTGACGTTGCCTGGTTCACCCGGATCCCCACTGTCCCCTTTGAAGCCTTCAATTCCAGGAAGACCTTTGTAACCGGGTAGTCCATCGTAACCTGTTACTCCAATAACGCCTATGCCGCCTTTCTCCCCCTTGTCACCACGAAACTCTAAACAAAAAAACACATAATAGGTAGGTATGTGTGTCCGTCGATATAATGTTATGTACAATACGATGTATAAAGAAAGAAACTTTAAATTCGTATAATGTCATTTATTTCTGTAAATTAAAAAAATATATGTAATGACTACATAAAAGTACTATTTTTTCTAAATAAATCAATGGAAACAATTAATATAGCTAGTGTATATAAAAATATGTTCTTCGTATGCAAGTTTATGTAAATATTGAACAGCATATATTTTAAAAGAAATAAACATAATATATTATCTGCTTAAAGCGGAAAATAAAATAATATGTTTTGCATTTATATTTAGTCATATAAAATCAAAAAAAACATTCTGGTATCTAAAAAAAGTATGCTCACTTATATCAATTAATCAATCATGACCTGAATCTGATGATATAATATGAATGTGATAAATAGGGACAAGTAATGGTCACTTGTGAGGAACTCAAAGAAAAATTACAATAAAACTAAACGTTTTACTACAATTAACAAAAAGCCGAGCTTTCACCGTTCAACAAGAAGGAATATTCATGGTATATAGAATTACAACAATTATTGGACAGATTAATATTATATTAAATATTATATATCAAAAATCGTCAGACTATTATAGGCTAATAAATACATAATAACACATCTCAGCAATCTAATTACAAGCAAATATCAAATAGATACAGTAAACAAAATCAATACAGTATAGATACAGACAATTAGGTTACCACAAATTTACAGACCAGTAAATTACAAAAGAATGTATAATAACAATAGATATAACAGATTGAAAAATAATAATAATTTTATTACAGAATGTGAACAACATATATTAATTTACGTTACATAATTGAGAAGGAATTTTTTTCTTAGGTAATTTAAGTAAACTCATTCTCAATTCTGTAACTTTAATTTTTAAATCTGTTATATCTATTGTTTTTTTACATTCTTTAGTATTTTACATAACTGTAACTTTGTAGTAACCTAATTTGTCTGTGCCTAGACAGTATCGATTTTTTTTCTGTATCTTTTTTGGTGTTTGCCTGAAATTAGATTGCTAAAATTTGTTTTTTTGTTATATGTTAGGCTTTCATTGGCTGACGATTTTTTATATATAATATTTAATCTAATAATAATCTGTCTAATAATTGTTGCAATTCTTTTACCATGACTATAAAAAGGTGAAAGTAGTTCGGCTTATTGTTAATTGTAATACAAATCGTACCTTTATTGTTGTTTATAGGCTATATGAACGTAATTTAAAAATAAATCTGTATTCCTGTATTACGAATATTAATCTTTTTTAAAAATCTAAATAATCTAAATAATCTAAATATAATCTTTTATATGCATAAATTTTGGTTTAAGTAACGTAAATTTCAAAGATTTTACTTAACAATTTGATTAAAACTGCGTAAAGTTAAAACAATAAATCTAAAAAGGGTAAATAATATGTAAACACAAATATAAGCAGTGGAACAAATTTTTATTTTAGGACTGGGGGAAACTTACATTTTTTATAACAATAGGCTTACTTACTAAAAATGTGGTAAAACTACAACAGTGTTTTATAATAAAGAATTAATTTTTGTGAGGGTTAAATAGGATTATATAGCCCCTCCCCCAACAATATATATATTAGAGGGCATGTCTCCCTTGCCCCCTGTTCGGCTTATCTGCAATATTACAAATGACGCTATATTTAACTATAATTTTAATATCAGTCAAGAATTTCTCCATATATTCAGTTGGTGTTATCGACTTTTATATGTTTAGTTTTCTTATTTTTTCGTATTTAGTTACTGCCAAATATATTGGTATTGAGCTATACAAACATTTAAATAAATACATATATATATATATATATATATCTATTATTATTAATAATAAATGTTTTAATATTAAAATTACCAACAAATAGTAAATTGCGTCTATCGTTTTATGGTATTACTTTATTTTATTTTTAAATATTGATGACGTGTGAACAAACGTTCATCAAGGTCATTTCACGTTTTCGAAAATATAAACAAAAACAAAATTTAAACAAATTTGTTCTATAGATTGTTTATTGCGCAATTGAAAAATGTGGATTTTATTTACCTCCACCTTTAGTGTTCCATCAACATATTTTTTTCAAATTCACTCCTTATATGTTAAATAATGGGAGAATAGAATAATTCATTTTCTACATTGTTTGGCGCGACATTTATAGCCAATATTAACCTCTACTATAAAATTACTATTAAGTAATTATATAGTTATACTAATAATATTAATAATTATTAACTATTATATTAATTCTTTCACTTAATTTGCGAAACATTACTATTGGAGAATCTCTTACCCATACTATTTTTCATAACCTCCCTGCGATTGACATCCTCAGTACAGTCACCACCGTCCCCTTTCGGTCCCGGAACGCCCCGCTCTCCCTTCACTCCCAGGCGTCCACTTCTGCCCTGGGGACCGATAGACGTTCCGTTGGCAGCAGGAGACGGGTCTCCACGTGGGCCCTCGTCGCCTGCATCTCCTTCGTCACCCGAGAATCCTTGAAGGCCTTCTTGACCCTGTTTGTAAAGTGAAAACAAGGAGAGAAAAAGGGACTTAATTGTATTTGATATAGATAAACATAAGCTCACTGTAAATGTAAAGTTTATTATAAGATTGAAAAATGTCAATGTTGAAAATGTTGTCAAAACTAGGGGGCTTCGATATTTGCCAAATATTATTATAGCAACAACAAAAAAACAGTAGTAAAGTTATTTTTAAAATAAAATGTCACTTAAGTTAGCGAAAAATATTTGCCTGTTGAAAGTAACGAGTATTTGAAATTATATAAGTAATCACCATGCAACGAAGAAATCTGCACAAGTGAAATAATTCTACATTTAATTAGAACAATGTCAAACCTGTGTCTCACAAAGATTTAAAAGAAATTTTGAACAAGTCTGAACAAGAAAAGGCCAACTGAAAACCAAACGCATTGCAGTGGTTCGATACTTTTTAAAACATTTCAAGCTAACATGGAGTATCCGCCCGGTCCAATTGTCTCCCGAACTACAGCTCTTTTTTAAAGCAAACAGCTAGACAGTTTTTTAACGAATTAAATAAATATATGTAGACAACATATTAATCAATTTAATTTTGAATATAAATTATAATTCAACGATTTTTAAAAACTATTTAATGCTTTGTTATTTCTTTTGATGTGAATGTGCTGCATTTTTGATTATTACTTCAACTAAAAATTTAATTATTATATATTAATCTATATCCCACACATTAGATAAATTTTGACTCTAAATTAATTGATTGCGTATCGGTTGAAATATATATTATAGGTATATATTATAATTATAAGAGAAGCAATTGTCCGAAGAGCAAAAATCCTAAATTAAACAACCACCGCCTATAATGACGTAATCAAATTTTGTCTTTGTAGGAAGAATTAAAATTAATATATAATTATTTGATACTATGAATATGCTATGCATAAGTTAAAAATAGATAATTCGATTATATAACAATATTTTATGTCATTATATATAGTCCAATTGGAGGGAGGTGGTGTTACCAATTGACATAAATGATTTATTAAATGTTAATGAAATAATTTTCTTAATCCGTGTGTAGCCGGGCTTATATATGGAGGATTATATGAGGAGGATTATTTATATAAATTGTAAAAATAAGCGAGTATTTATTTCATCACATTATATCCAGGTGGGCCATCGTCTCCATCAGTTCCATTGAGACCAGGATCGCCTATTTCACCAATACTTCCATTTAGACCTCGTTGTCCAAGATCACCCGTTTCTCCAGGGATAACGTCCTCACTCAGGAAAGTGATGTATGTGTAGCTGAGGGTTCCAAACTCTCCTCGAGGTCCCTTTTCTCCTTGTTTACCTTTCGGCTGAATAGCAATGTGTCGCAATTTACAAGCAGTTCAGCATTTACGTAAAAAAATATAAATACGTATTCATCAAATATTTCTGAAGATAATGTGAAATTTTATTTATTTTGAGATTAAATAATATAATATAGTTGTTATTTTTAAATATTCTAAAAATATTAGTGCAGTTCAATTTTTAATGTAATAATTATTAAACAGTCAATTGGAAGACTATTAACAACTCATATGTAATATATATGTTTTAAATTAATTTACATATTTTAATTGTCATTCACAAAGCATAGGTATATTATGTGTATATATTTACGTAATTTATATACACACATCTATACATAAACGAACATATAATTATATATGTTTATTAATTACATACCTGCATTCCAGGTAATCCCTTTGGCCCCTCGATGCCAGGAGGTCCAACGTTTCCGCGATTGATATCAGAGTAATTGCCGGGAGGTCCAGGCTCCCCTTCTGCGCCGATTTCGCCATCGGGACCTTGTGTTCCGTTCTCTCCTTGCTCACAATGATCGGAACATTTCTCCAGGGACATTAGTAATCCTTGAGGAACATGTGAATACCAGTTTGTATGTGCGTAACATAGTGATGCGAGATACTAACAATTAGAATGATTTCAACTGTAAAACATATGTCAAAATGTTCAGTATTTAAAGTATCTTGCCTGTTTCTATACTCTAATAAAACTTTAAAAAAATAGTTTTAATTTATACAACAAAGAGATTCGCTAACTTTAAACCTTTAAAAATACTGAGATTATTTGTATTACTTCATGTTGTTATTATACCATTTTATTGTTTATATTAGAGCTTACACAACCCCCGAAGT
This sequence comes from Coelogynopora nodosa, assembly GCA_034780555.1. NCBI lineage: Eukaryota > Metazoa > Platyhelminthes > Proseriata > Coelogynoporidae > Coelogynopora > Coelogynopora nodosa. The sequence goes on along the minus strand of JAUZND010006431.1, from coordinate 18,547 downwards.
CACTATGCTTTTTGTGAGCTAGTATTTCGACGAATAAAAATTTCAGTTAAATTTCCTATTCATTCGTTTAAAATATAATCAATTCTGTACATCAACTCTCAATTTAGTAATTGTGTATTGTAAGCTTTGCTGTAACGTTTCATATTCTCAAATCAGAACATGTATAATCTTCAAAATATACATTGATTAATTTTTTATTTGAATATAATTAATAGTGATTAAATAATGTGAAAACTACAAATATAAACAATAAATTAAGAATATTATTTGAAAATGAAATAATTTATACACTTTTTTGGTTTACATAATTAGCCAGTCTCTTTCAATACGTGATAATGTTAATTATGTTATTTAATACATTATCATTTAATATATCAATACTTCATTAAAGTGAAATACTTTAAATTCCTATATTCATTTTACAGAGTTTTTATACAGAGTGTTTCATTTTGTAACTTTACTAACGGAATTATTTTTATGTAATATTCTCTGCTTGAAAGTTTTTCTGTACCATCAAAAGTTAAAAAATACGTCAAGAGAAAACCGTCTATTTCCCATTGAAAAATATGTAAGATATCTAAATATTTGAATTGAATCCTAATATTAACACTTATTAGCACGTATGGATTTAAACAACTAATTAATCTTTGTAACGAGAATATTTGGTTAGTTGATTCAGATTTCGTCATATACGAGACCATGTCGTCTCTTTAATTATTGGTAACAATATTGAGCTATAAAATAGTACAGTACAATTTTGTTGTAAAGTTTATACTATCTGAAAGTAAATAATTAATAATAATGTCATCATGTATTCTTATAGAACATATAAATTAATAAATATTTCACTGCAATTTATTTATTAAACAACATTAAAAATAGTTTTTTTAATGCAATTTAACGTAAACACCTATTTGTTAAGAAAAAGTAATTATTTTGAAGCTTTTAATTTCTGAAATTTAAACCGATCATATCATCATTCATTTAGTTTTGAAATAATTTATTAAATATATTTTTCAAATAACAATAAAAATAATTTGTTTAACGCAATTAAACATAAATACGTATTAGTTAAGAAAAAGTAATTATTTTGAAGCATTTAATTTGTGAAATTTAAACTGGTCATATAATACCATCATTCATTTAGTTTTAAAATAATTAATTAAATATATTTTTTAAATAACAATAAAAATAATTTGTTTAACGCAATTAAACATTAAAAACGCATTTGTAACGGTATATAATTATATGAAAATTCTTTCATCAAGTAAAGACTAATTTTTGAAATTTATATATCTAACTAAAGCATTATTTCGTACATACTGTGTTATTGTAAATCTCCATGCATTTAAATTAATAATTGTCTTAATTTATTTTTGTTTTACTTTTGCACATCGCAGAATTGTGTTACTGTCGGTTTTAAATTGGTACTGCGACACGATATATATGAATATTTAAATTTAGTTAAATTAATTTACTATTATATTTAACTTTATATATATATTGTATATAATATGATAATGCAGAAGAATTTACTAAATATTTAAATTTACTTTACGAAGAAAAACTAATCGAAAAACGTGGCTTTCTATTTAAATTACTATATCCATGAAGTGTTTATATTTGGCTTCGTTTATATTTCATATAAATGAAGACAAAACATCGTTTTACCAGGTACTCCTTTAAGGCCTGGCGGTCCAATAAATCCCTTTGGACCCCAATAGCCAACGTCTCCATCATCTCCGTCTTCTGTTCCATTAATTGAAGGTTCTCCCTTTAGTCCTGGGGGTCCACTGTCCCCCTTATCTCCTAAATAATGGAAATAATGCAGTTGTTTGTTATTCGGTCATGCTTGAAAATAAAGTCCAACTATATATCAGTGTAAATTGGAAGTTATTATAACTCAAAATATCTATTTGGTAAAAATAGGATGGTTATTGATCAGTGTTTTATAATTAATTGTAATTATGGGATCATATGCGAGACCAACCTAAAATAAGTGATAATTAAATTGTCTATTTAGGTTTCGATACCTGAATTTTTGTACTGTTAATCAAACTAGAATAAATGTTTTAATAACTAGTACATTTTTTAAAACTTAGTCAATCTAAAAAGTGATAAAACTCATTTAATGTAAAATTTCACTTAATATAACTTTCAGTAATTTTAATCTCTTTAGTTATTTATTTTTTATGTGGCTGTTTGTCTTTTTTAATTATAAGTACTTTTGTTAGAATTCCACACAGTAACTCAAATCAAAAATGACGGTTAACCATAAAAAGGTTTATTATTTCTGTTCACTAGAAACCCTCCCCCCATTCTAAATACGATATCATTTTATGTATTCGACAAACTTAAATTATTGTAAATCTAAATTATTGTAAATCTAAATTATTGTAAATCTAAATTATTGTAAATCTAAATTATTGTAAATCTAAATTATTGTAACCCATTTGTGCCGTATATATTAATTTACAATGCAATAAATAAGAGAAATATTATATTCAATTTTCTATTCTAACCTTTGAATCCGATCGTTCCATTCTGCCCTGGGGAACCATCGTCACCCGGAATAAGACTAGTTTCGTTTGATGATGCACCTCTCATTCCTTTATCCCCCTTTAGACCGTCCTCACCATTTCGTCCAGGCACGCCATCATCTCCATCGGTTCCTAAATATTGTAGAATTAGTTTTCATTATTACATCTTTCATATCCCTCATTGATGCTACAGTGAACTCCACCTACACGTTTTTTGTTTCACAAGTGCGGTAACTGTGACATTATTTTAATGAAACAAACATTATAAACAGGTGTATTTATTTTAAACCTCCCTAAAAGATTTTTAATTGTTTTCTTTATTTAATTATTTGGTTTCTTCGACTATCTATATTACGTTTTTTGCTGATGAAAATGGTTGTTTCATTTTATAGACCAATAATTTTTTTTAGTATTTAAAAAAGGTATATGCAATTTGCACAAAATTTGCAAACAGAATGCGCATTTCAAACACCAACTTAATGCATGCATTATAATTAGTAGATTAATTAGCACGGCTGATGGACAAGAACGGAAAATTCTGAGGGAAGCTTGAACCTGTTTAGGGATAATATGTCTACATGTCCATATCAGTGTCGGAAATTGTATGCATAAATTTTAAATACTGTACCTTTTTATTTATACTTATACAATTGCTTATCATTATATTTAGATTGACTTGAATCTTCCATTGTATTATACTTATATAAATAAAATATTAAATATTGCGTAATGTTTTTAACTTACATAAAATGATTTATAATTTACTAAATAAGTGTTTAGATACATATATTTCACATATAGCTAGATATAAAAAACCATTTTCATAAGAAACATTTACCATTATTTCCAGATTCACCAAAATCTCCCTTAACTCCTGACGTGCATATTGGTCCTTCAACTCCGGGATCTCCTTTCAAACCCGAATCTCCAGTATCTCCAGTGTTTCCATCGGTTGCATTAACACCTTCGGGACCCCTTTCACCTGCTGTGCCATTCAATCCAGGCATTCCTTGTTGTCCTTTGACTGCAGAGGAGTTGAAAGAACATTTTTGTTCCTACAAGAAAAATCGAAGTGATGAAAAATCTTAGAGAATTTATATTTAATAATTTAAAGATAATTACAATATATAAGTAAACCAGATGTATGAATAACAATAATAAATACCTTACTTAAAAATACCCTGATCAATAATTGAAATTATTTCATTACACTTTAATAAAGTCAATAAAATTAAATAAATCTATTTGTAAAATCATGTGCCATGCATTACATTTTATTAGACTAAATTAGATCGATATAGCCTAAGAGGCATAACATGTACTTTCATATAAATTTGCTTTTTTGTACCTGCTTTTCATCAGGCAAAAAAGGTATGACATGTACCCCCAATGTACGTTTTTGTATCTTTATGTTATAATTACTGTATTTTTCTGATGAATAGCCGTAATTTATATTCTGTTATAATGATTTCACAACTTGCCTCATTATCTATATATTCGAATTTTACTAACAACTTTGGCATACAATTATTAAAGCACAGTAAAATATTAATGTACATAATATTATACCAACTTTAAATGTTAAGCAAATAGTATAGTTTAAGTTTAGTATTGAATAGAACCTACCATTTTGGCTTATTAATATCAAAATTATTGATATCTTTAAAAAATACTCACTCCGTCTTTTCCCCTTTTCCCCTTTGGACCAATAAGTCCTGGTTTGCCTGATTGTCCCTTCTCTCCTTCTGTTCCATTGTTCCCTGTCTCACCAATTAATCCATTGTTACCGAGAACACCCTATAATTTAAAGTTGACCAAGATCAATGTCGTAAAAATTAATTTAATTAGCAGTGAATCTTAATAGCCTTAAATTAAATAGGAGTTATCATAGTATTATTATAATAAGCCTATCACATACAAGCAATTGCGGTGCAATGCTAACCTGCTGCGAGTTCTAAAATGGTAAAATAGCAGTTATGTGATACGATACGGTTTTATGTCTTCTATTGTTTTCAAATTCCCTTATTTTGTAAAGGACAGTTAACTACATTAATAAATAATTTTTAAATATTTTAAGCGATTAATATAAATGTAAAATTTTATCCGCTTATTGATAATATTTAAAATGTGAGAACACTTTCTATATTTATCTTTAAGTTCAGTGTTATCTTTATTTTGACAATATTCGAGATATATTGAAACGTGAAATCAATAATTACAAATAACACGTCTCTTTAACACAGTCTTAAATAATTGGAATATGACAATAATCCGAGTGTTGTAGAAATTTGCACCCGTAGCTATGTTTTTACATTTATTTTTTGTTGCTTTGGTTTAATATACACTTATATCAATGAATATACAATATATATCAAAAACCCTCTTTCAAAAAAGGTTTATGAGCATGTTATTAAAAATGCCACTGTATTTATGAAGACCTAACAATCAAAAGCAGATCGATGAAGACCTAACAATCAACAGCAGATCGATGAAGATCTAACAATCAGAAGCAGATCGATGAAGACCTAACAATCAGCAACATATCGATAAAGACCTAATAATCAGCAGCAGATCGATGAAGACTTAACAATCAGAAGAATATCGATAAAGGTCTAACAATCAGAAGTAGCGTCACTAACGTTTTTTAAATTTTATAAAAAAAATTTTTTTTTTTCAGTTTATAATATATATATATATATATAAATAATATATATATATAATAATTATATAATATATATAATATATATGTATATAAAAAGCGTTCTGTTTTTTAAAATGATTAATTAGAATTTTTAATTCGTTAATTAATAGAAACGAATGTGATGTAGGTTGTTGACATTTGTCTAACAAACACATGTTATTTACAATCCGTGTTTTAATTCGACATTATTATTTTTAACAACATCAATATTTTTTATAGAGATAATTATTTAATATTAAAAAATTAATTAATTATCATTTATATATATATATGTATATTATGCCATTAAAACACATATATATCTAACTATGGGCAGGACATCATTACACGTTGAACACGGTAGCGTATTATGTTTTACATTAAATGAGGTCATTTTATACGTTCCCATGAATCAATCATGAAAATATATAGCTAGCTTCGTAATATGTACACATAAAAAATGTACTGCTACAATACTATACCTATCCGGGTTTACGCATTGATGACACCTGTAACATGAAACTATATGTATACCTATACATATATGAAAATTGATTCCCAGTGCCACTACTTTTTATTTTATCATATGTAGGTATTTAATATTATCCTTTTTCTCCTTTCGGAAAAAAATAAATAGACTGCCTGCTTCCAAAAAGTTCAGCTGTTTAGCGTATCTTTTGCGCAAACTGTAATTAATTGCGTTTCATAATTTTTCTTTACTGCATGTATTGTATAATAAATAATACATAAGTGTCCCTTTTACCATACGTGGATCTGTATTTAGTTTATTCCCCTAAATGTGTTAGATTTATATAATCAAATTTAGTTAAAATACAAATAAATCTTAACTTATAAATATCAGAAAGCGTGAACAAAATGAATCTTTATTTTACAGTTTTAAACTTTTAAAATAAATAAAATAATTATAAATTTAAATAATAACAATGAAATTGAGCCTTGCCCAGTATTTAATCATTGTTTTTTTAATTTGATATAGAATTTCAGATTATATAAGAAAATTGGTATAGAAATTTTAAACAATAAGTAAGGCATTTTTATAATTCTAAATCTTATTTTAAAACTAATAGTTTTTGGATTAAATAGTCTATTTATATTCTCCATACAATTAAACACAAATATGAAATTTCTTTGTCGTCTAAAAGATTAATATAAAGTCGTTAGTAGGGATGAGGGCGCACAAAATAGATGATTAAGGCTTGAATCCATCTGTCCACATAGTATGAGGAGCAATGTTAAGTTTAATGTGAGTAAGGACATTTTTGCTAGAATTTTTGAAGGTATAGGTAGAAGGAAAATTGATCGAAGTGCGTTGATCTGAAGGAGATTGGATTTGTGTATGGGGCAGAAGACATTAGCAAGTTTCCATAATTCGTAGGAATACATTTTCATGAAAGGTAGCAACTAAATAAATTAATCAAAAGTTCAGCTAGAAAATTGTTGGAACTCTCGTTATAATTAGCTTTAAAATAAGGATTGACGAGAATACGATAAATAACAAATGTATGAGAAAGGATACACATCCTCCCGTGAGTCAGACGTTTGAGCTATTGGTAAGAATACTGTCGTAACGAGTTCAAAGTTTTTAAAGAGACCATACATATTGTCAGTCGGTGATAGTATTCAGAGCTACTTACAATTTATGGTTATATTTACATTTACATTTACATTTACTGTTCTTCAAAGATGTTTAAATGAATTAAACGATTTAGCGATCTAGTTAAGTTAGCATTTTGTGATTTATTGTCTACCTTTAATTTTAATATTATAAAAAAAATCTGAGGGAAAGTAAGCCACAGATCATTATTAATCAAGTTTTACAGGATATATTGTACTATCCGTTGTTGATCATTATTGGAGAGAGCAGAAGTGTGTATTTAAGGATACAATTAATACACGAGCGGAAAGTTCATTCGTATAGTTATTTAACTATCTTATAATAACATTAGACTAGAATTCCGCAAAAAATCTTGCTATTTTGCGGCTCTCGAGAAGAAGTGACGCATTATTCAGTGTTTTTCATGATAATTATGTTATGTATATATATATGTCAATTGAGTTTGCTTTTTTAATTTACTAACAAAGTTGAACAATTTCAATTATTACACTGTAAAATGTTACCCAACAACAGTAAATTGGTGATGTTGTACAATTTATATATTCCATTAAAAATTATTTGTTCGCGTAAATATATCTAAACTATGTAAAAAAGTTAACCAATCGATTTTAGTGGAGCAGATAGCGTTGTCAGCAGCGAACTCTTAGCCATATATACGCTTTGCATCTATTTATTTTGATAAGTTATACTATAGAAGTTACCTTATCTCCTGTAACTCCTACGTAACCAATTTCTCCCGTGTCGCCCTGTAGTACAAAATATTTTAGTACAAAATAAATGTAACTTATCAGTCAGAAAACTTGTAAAATTATTAATTTATTAAAATGTAAATACAAATATGTTTGAAATAAAAGATTGAAATTAATTGATTACCTAAAAATCGTTAACCCCTTATTATGTTACATTAAAATAAGAAATTGAAAGTTTTAAATTATATACCTATTTACTAGATAAATTTGCTTTGATATATGTAAATTTAATAAAAGTTGAATATAAGTTTTGTTACCAAAGGCATATAGCAGTATTGATACGTACATGTATAAATAAATAGAACATAATATATAACTAGAAATAATTCCTTTTGAAGAATGATTCAATTTTATTAACAGATTCACATTGAAAGTATATAACGTTTTTATTAGTTTTATTTCAAAAGTTAGCTTGAAATAGAAAATTATGTGAATCTGCCAATGAAATCTGATAAAAAATCGACTAAATTATCAAAGATTTTATTTAAAGTAATATATATATATATTATATTTATATATATATTATTATATATTATAATATATAATATACTATTATTTTTATGAATAGTTAAACATTGACTTCTATTTTAAGCACTATAAATACACATGATTCCCATTTTGAGAATGTTTTACCTTTGACATTAATATTTTAACCTGCTAAACAATAAACAATAACAAAATAGAATACTATTAAAATGTTACATTAAAAATATTTTTTAAAAGATTAAAAAGTACCACAAATTTAAACGAATCTAAAAATATTTAATACTATTTTTAAATATTTAGTAATGTGTTAATGTTGGTATTTTATATTTAACTAATACTGCATTTAAATTAAATAAATTATTAAAATATTATGTTTAGAAATATGAAACTTACACTAAAAAGTAACATTTAAAATTATTGATATCCAGAATAATTTTATTTTATTTTGATAACTGTATGGATGACAATTTAAACCACTTATTTACAACAATTACAACATGCGTAGAACAGTTTTACTCAAAAGCTTTATAAGAAAACTAGTTAAAAAGGTTTTTGCCTACTCGATGTCCGGGATATCCGTCCAATCCGATTTCACCAACATTTCCAATGTCTCCATTGTTTCCCTGTAAATGAAATAAAAATAGAGAAATAATTAAAACATTTTGTGTAATTTAAAAAGAACTTTATCAATTAAAACAAGGTAAAGTAAACGATGATATACAAAAATATAGTGAACTGAAATTACATTTATATAGTTAACTATATTTTATTCTTAATAATTCTAATTACAAGATATTTCTCCATACTTACTACATAAAATTATGTTTTTTACAAATAATATTTCAAAGATCCTACACTAAATATTTACCTTAAATCTTTGCGGCAACGCTTTCTTTATAGAAGTAGCAGAGAGTTAATTTGAAATGTAAAATTTCACGTTAAATTATTTTATAATCTTGTGAAACGTAAACATAATTAGTAGGCCATCGCATATCATAAAAAAAAGATAAAAGGTAGTGAGGTCAACATAATTTTGAAAATGATCCAACTATTATATCATTTCTATAATAACAGACAAAAGAACAAAGCCTTGGTGGACATGGATGCGACTTGGATGACGCATCACCCACCCACAGTCATTGGAGTTGTACTCAAGTATGATGAATTTATTAAATATCAAATTATGACAGTTGAACAACTCCATTTTCTATGCATAATCCAAGTCTTTTACGGTGAGATGTATACCATACAGCCAATCAGCTTTTAATTAAGTTTTTCAAGTAGAGGGGGACCATCCCCAAATAAACTTACAAATGTTCAGAAAAAGGCACAAGGCTAAAATTTTGGTGAACCTATACTTAATTATTTAATTATAAATATTCACACATCATTGAATTATTTCATTTTATATTACTCATTTGTACATTTTTATCTTATTCCAAAGGATTCAATATCTTCTAAATCTTTCAAATCTCTAGAGTTCTTTTAAACACTTTCGGTCACAAAATTATTTGTTGTTGATTTTATACGAAATAGTGCTTGTGTCAGTATTCTTTATACTTTTCTCTAGATCAACAAAAAAGTGTAATTGCCCACAGCAGTCGATGTATAATCGACATAAAAATAATGAATTTTTAATTTTTTAAAAATTTATCTCTCATAATGTTCGATGAAACTAGTTGGAGCAAATATATTTACTGGCATATTTTCTAAGGAAATAGGTTGTCATTTTATGATAAAATATTGGCACGACATTGTTTATTAAGGTCTATTTAAAAAAAGGATAATAGTTGATGTCACTCTGATGAGAAAACATTTATAACAAAGTGTTTAAGATCTACAAAAAATAATTGTTATTTAGTTAAAAATAGACATAATATTGGAAATAGTAATACCTGCTATTTATAATGTTATATGAGTAAGCAGAAGTTAATGAAATAGATAATCAAGATCTATCAAAAAGTCTATTTTATGAAGTAAAAGTAATTAGTAAAAGTATACATTACTTTAAATATAAAAAGAGTATATTAATTCAAACACAAAATATTTCTTTAAAATTGTTGCTCTTTTTAAAATATAGAAAAAATTTCCGATTTTGTTATTTTTATAGAAAAAATCAAACTTTTTGAGATTAAACCCTAAAAAACGAATCAATTATATTTATATTTTGGATTTCTTCAAAAATCTTTTAAATAAAATCCTTAATGTAATATAATTCTCCAATAATCCTACTAATTTAGAAAAAATGGTATCATAAGAACATCATAAAAGCATCATAAGAACATCACAAGTCATCATAAGAGCATCATAAGAGCATCATAAGTCATCATAAGAGCATCATAAAAGCATCATAAGTCATCATAAGAGCATCATAAGTCATCATAAGTCATCATAAGAGCATCATAAGAGCATCATAAGTGATCACAAGTAAGCATATGAACATCATAAGTCATCTTAAGTCATCATAAGAGCATCATAAGGGCATCATAAGAGCATCATACGTCATCTTAAGTCAGCATATGAACATAATAAGTCTTCATAAGTCATCATACGTCATCATAAATCATCACAGGAGCATCATAAAAGCATCATAAGTGATCATAACTCAGCATATGAACATTATAAGTCATCATAAATCATTACAAAAGCATCATAAGTCATCATAAAGGCTTCATAACAGCATGATATTGGTATACAAGTATTATACCAATTTTTTTGATAATGATGATAATAATAAGTTGATGGTATTAACGTTTTAATTGTGCTTTTAACTTACTTTCGGGCCTGGATCCCCTTTTTCACCTTTATAACCTTGGAAGCCAAAATTACCCTGAAAGGAAAAAATAAACGTTTTGTGAAAATAAAATAAAAAAGCAAAAATTTGTCAAAATGTGACATAAACGTATGTTTTTTATTATTTATAATCACAAAACAAACAATTATCTTTATAACAAGTTATATCTTACGCAATATATAACCAATTTTTCTATATTTTATTTATTATCTAATTATGTGTCAAATTATCTGATATTAGAAGTGTTTGAAATAATGCTACACATCATATTTATTGACTATTTTAAATATTATCAATTTATTAACTAAATTAAATATGTATTTAATATTGCAATACAATTTGTTCGAATAGATAACTTATGTATATGACGTTAACATAATTTTACATTTCATACATTTTGCATTTAAGTTTTAGTAATGTTTAGAATCTTGTGCTGTTATTTAGGAATGAAATGAGGTAAGCTAGTATTTAACGTTTTAACTGTAATGACATGATTCATCGATAGAGTATGTGGTTAAAGAAATATCATCATTAGTATGAGATATTTTTATTATGCGTAGGTAACTACCTGAAAATAAAAAGATTATTATTGCGTTGTAAGTTTGACTAAACATCTATTACATTTTCATCTTGATTCTGCTTTATAAATTTGATAATTACATTCAAATATTTTTAATTAGAGTGTTGATAGATCGGTATGGCTATATATATATATATATATATATATATCTGTCGTTTTGGTACACCACTAAGTCGATTTGAACTATACGGATACGTTAAGTAACAAGAACTGTTTATATTATACATAAATTTATTGCATTTTACAATTAATTTATCTTATACGTAGTTGGTTTTCTGCGTTATTTGATGTTTGATATTTTTTTCTTATTCTGTTTTAAAATTATGATAACCTTATAAGAGTGTAAATAAAATTATAAAAATCATTGGAGAATTATACATACTGACAAAATTAAAAATTTATTTTATAATAAAACATGATAATCAATCCAATTCGAACTGATAATAAACCATTTCAATTAATTTAAAAAAAATTAAATGCTTTGATATTTCCCAGGTATCGGAGTTTTCGCGATAAATTTTAACTTACGCCATAACTTTTGTTTTTAAAAGCTGAATTACGTTTTATAACTTTTAATGAAAATTATGCTCTTGACCAAATGTTTCAATTTTTAAAATATTTTAAAAATTATCAAATTAAAAAAATGATGATAAAATGTTTAAAAGATTATTTATTGCAATATTAACGTAACATTCGAAACACAGATGTAATTTATATCTCCAAAAGAATTCATAAAACCAAAATACACAGAAATACACATTTGCCAGATATTTAAAAAATTAGCTAAATTTTGATATTCATTAATAAATATAGTCGAAATGTTATAATTATCTAATAATGGTATCTCTATAGTGAATCATTCGATAATATTTACTATTGGCTAAATACAACTATCACTGTTGATTTAATGCTAATTGTCGATAAATATTAATGAGAAATTTTGTTGTAATTGCTCTTTCACTGATTAAATTACCAAACGTGTAAATTGGCAAAAAAAATTATTTAGAAATAATAAATACATTGAAATACAAGTTTTGGTCAAATGAGTTTATAGTTAAGCCCGCTTAATAAAACAAAAGTTCATTTGAAACTTATTATATTAATTGTTAATATATGAGTTATCTATTTGGATTAAAAATCATTAAGAATTTCCACTCACCGTTTTACCTTGATCTCCGATTGTGTCATTTCGCTGACCCTATAGATAAGAAGATAATTCGTTTTAAAAATAGTATAATAAAAAAATGAATATAAAAGAGTATTAATAGATAATTAATTAATATTTTATCGTTCAAATATACTTCAAATAAATTCAACATCACTGACATATTACGAGCATTAAATTCAAACCGAAGAGATTAAAACATAAAAATGTAAGGGTTTTGAGCTGGTATATTAAAATAAGGAAAAACAAAAGTTATTAGTGATTATTATTTATTATCACAATATATATGTCTGCTGCTATCTGCAGCTATTTTCAAGGGTGAGTGACCAACAAAATATAAAAACACAATAATGAATAAAATGGACAATGGATAACCTCATAGTTTTATTCGCAGTACTCTTTCTCCAAGACGTGACGTGCCTCCTTAACAAGTTTCCAATAGTTTAATTTCTCTACCCTATTTTTGAAACACTTATTTTCGCATCAAATCCTTTCTTTAAAAATATCAATTTTCAAGTGCGTTTTACTCCCCTGAGAAAAATTAGCAATATTTTTTCTAAACCTAAAGTTAAAATTTCATCCCACTAAACTACAGGTATTTTACATTATATTGTGTTAAATGTAAAAATTATAATCGTTCCTATATAAGTCAAACCAAAAACTCACGTATAAGTAGATTAATCAAACAATTAAGCCTCTGTTCGCCTTCTACAATGAAATAAATCCGCCCTGGCTGGACATTCCATTAACCATAATTTCGACTTTGATAATGCCTCGTCTTAGCCAGAGAACCTAGTTCTATTATTCGCTTGTATATAGAATCGTAGTTTATTGCTATCACCAGTAACGGTTTAACAAGACAGACTCTTGCCTAAACCGCATGTACTCAAAACTTTCCACTTAAACTGTCTCTTCTTTTCCACGCACTTCGTCACCTTGACTCACATTGGCCACCTCGTAGTTTTTCGCATTATTCTCAGTTATCCCTTTTACTCATAATTGTGTTTTTATATTTTTCTTGGTCACTCACTACTGAAAATAGCTGCAGGTTGCAGCAGAAATATATTGGGATAGTCTATAATAATTCCTAAGCTGTTGAACACTATTGTTTTTCCTTAATTGAAAACATATTTTGAATATTTTGACTGTTTGAAAGACTGTTTGAGAGATGATTTGCTATTTAAAAATGGACGAGAAAATTATGTTAATATCAAAATGACGTCCATTTAATCAAATAATTATACCAGTTACATTAAAATAAACATACACATTTTACTAAATTAAGTAACCACCAAATCATGCATGTAACATAAAAAAATGTTTAATAAGATTTTAATTACTAAAAGTTATTACATCATTAAAAAAAACAGTGTTTACTTTAACATAAATGCATAATGTATATCTCAAATAAGTTTACATAAAACCCGTTAAAATATCAAATAAATTCAACCAAAATAAACCACTTTGGGTTATTCGAATTTTGAAATTTTAAAATTATGTATAATTCATAAAGATATTCTCGTATAAACTCTACAGCATTAATTCAACATACACCGAAAACCATTGGTCCACGTAGACAGTCCACTCCAGGATCCCCTATGAGCCCTGGTTTACCCTTATCGCCCTGAATTGAATTCCCTTCGAGGTCCACAATCTGTCCTCGCTTGCCACGAGATCCATCTCTGCCTTTGGTCCCGTTTTCGCCCTGAATAAGTTACATAGATTTAAAGTTTAAAACTACATTATACCTAACATTCAAGATATTCAAAGAGGAAATTTGAAAGAATTAAAATATGTGTTATATTTATATAAATATTGAACGTTATAAGCTACTTACAAATATATAATACATCCTTATTGTTAAGGTTTGTACTATATGACAGTAATATATATTTAATCTTTTATTTGCAAATGACAATTATAAACACTATATATTAAAAATATATATATTAGATTATTAAAATATACAGTTTTATCCAACTAAAAGGCAATGAATCATTTTTATATAAAAAAAATTAATTCCATAATTGCACATGACCTAACAAAATAAATAGTTATAATAGGTTCAAGATCCCATCAGAACTCCGTATAAATAACCATGAAATCTTACAACTCTCTTTAGTTTCTCAGTAATTATAATAGTTGTGAAACCAATAGATAAAAATTACTCCCCTAAAATTTTTCAACAATTTATCATATTTATTCTATTTAAAAAATATTTATATAATTCTGTATATTATATCTCCTAATATTGGCTAGTATATTAGTATATTCTAATAAAGAACTGTCAATAAATACATTATTGTCATATATTATTTTACATTTTATATTTATAAGTTTTAGATTTTTGGAATGGGAATGGTCGAGTAGATATGCCGCGAACATGGCACAATATGGTAGATCCGTCACTGTTATATATAGACTCCAAAAATATAAAAATATTTTATGAAAAAAATAAGTGACCGTGGCTTATTGTAAGAGTCATTAGTGAAGTGGGTGCGCTTCATAAACTACTCACTGCTCTAGAATCAGAGCCTTTACCCGTGTCTCGGAGTGTTTTTCAAACTGATTTCGACGTAAAATAAATCATTTCATTTTTATTTATATGAAGCTTATAAATACGACATAAATTAATATTTAGGACCTCATTTACCTTTAAAAAACTACTATACTGATCCATTTATATTAATGGTTGAAATAGGGACTCTTTAATATAATTATTTTTAAGTTACTACACAATCGAAATTATATGAACATATTTGTACAAATTTTAGTTGAGTCAAGTATTAAGATAGTTAGTATAGTTCCACTTTCCATTAGTATAAAGCCGTTAGTTTAGTTGAGTAAACTCTCAGGAGCAAGTTGAGTTTGTGATAAGAACAATCTCTGTGAAAATCTGTTGCTCAGTCATTAGGATCTTTATTTTATAATTTAAATGTAATAATTTATGCTACTAAAATTGTACAAGTAGTACATTCTATTAACAATTTCAACGTATATATATTTTTTGTTATTATGGACAACTTCCTTCCTTTGATCAATTAAAAAAATGATAAAACAAAAATCAGTAAGGATTTTAGAAATATGATTCTTGATTTACTTGATTGAAGGACCAACATATTCAGTATATTTGCTTACATTACATTCCTTATGACACAAAACGCACCTATAGCGGTACGTCGTAGTTGAAGAAAAATCGATCATCCTGTATAATTACCATGAATCCTGTATCTCCAATAGTACCATTACTTCCCGGTTCACTGTTATTACCCATTACGCCCTGAAATAAAAACAAATTGATTATTATTTTCGTAGATTTTTTAATTGATTCGAAAATCCTTAAAAATTACTTTTTTCCCAATATCTCCTGGTTTTCCTTTTTCACCCTGGATTGATAAAAAAAAATGTTGACAGTATAATATATCCTACAGTGAATTGGAACATATATTTAGTATTTTAGTTAAAATATAGGTTCAACTGACCGCTTCTCCTTTAAGTCCATGAGAATGAAATCCCGACTTTCCTATTTCTCCTTTTGTGCCATTTGATCCAGATATTCCATTATTTCCAGACTCTCCCTCTAATCCGTAACCTCCAAGATTTCCCTTTTGAATAATAATTATAAACATCAAATGTGTATTAAACATGAGATATTTATATTCATTTCAAATTGTTGTAATGTGTTAATTAAGCTTTTTTTGTTACTTTAATAGAAATAAATAGAATTCTTAAAATGTTGATTATTGTAAAAAATTAAAATATATTAAAATTAGATTCTTAGTCAGAAAAATATTTGAACATATTTAAGATTGTTAACACCAAAATTTAAATTACATAATTTACATAAAAAATAAACTTTTTTTGTTCATATGATTTTTCAGTAGGAGAGCAGCGCATGTAATTTACAAATCGTCTGGCCTTAGAGGGGACCACCCAAATATGATGTCATGGATTAGTACGCCCCTTGACCCACTGTACAGGCATAAATTTAGCGTAGAGTATTATATATTTGACCACCCTTAACAGATTAGCACGAGAGGCGTCGCTAAACAGGGTGCCATAATGATAGATCAGCCACTGTTATATAACACTGTTACTATTATAGACTCCAAAAAGATGAAAATGTTGTTAATTAATTAAAAAATAAATCCGACAGATTGTTTTTCATATCATCTTTATTTCGTAATAAAAAGCTAATTTGCAACATTCGAAAAATCCTGCTTTTTGTCAACATTTCCAGATTCATAAATGTAAACAATTGATTAATTTTAATTAGTTAACAGGTTTATGGTTAGGTAAAAAACACACGGAAAAAAACCATTTCAAAAGGAAAGCCGCATAAAAGCTAAATTTCCTATAATACCTGTTCGCCGGGGCAGCCAGCATCACCAATGTCTCCTCGAGGGCCCATTTCACCTTCGAAACCCTAGAATAATGATACAACGGATAATAAATAAGAGAAAGATAAGATCTTAGCAACATATTATGATAATATTATAACCCTATATTTAACAAAACGATATTTAAGTAGTAATTATTAATCAATTATCTATGAAATTAAGAATTTATACTGAAATAAGAGTACGACACCAATATTGCGTCATTATATTTTACCATTAAACCATTTATATAGCAATAAATAATAAGCAGGTACATTTATCTTTTATACAAATTTATAGATTAAAAAGAGAAATATGATGAGACTTTATGATAGATAATAATACAACATTTTGGAACTATTTTTTGTGGTGTATGCACTGTACACTATGTGTATATTCACACATTATAGTGCTATCTTTTTATTCTAAAAATCAAGAAAACTGTTGATTCTACAAATTCCATAACTTAATATGAATTAAATAATAATTGATGTTAATCGTTTAGAATGGACGCCATATTTTTATTTATAATTTTTTTAAAGTTTAATTTAATTTTGTCGTATATAGAGTACCATTGATCCATTGTAGCCAGGAATTCCATCAAATCCGATAGGTCCCTGAAATGATTGTGAAAAGTATACTTGTGACATGTAAAAAATGTTAAATTAATGTTTGTTAAATGAAAATTTATGATTAAATTCGATAATTATTAAGCTAACTTAATAAATAATATAATTTGAATATATTTTTGATGGACCATTTAAAGGTGGTTGTAGTTATATTTATTTGGATAAGTCGACAATGAAATTTTATGGGCTACAATAAAATAATGTAAAATTATTGAAAATCAAGTAACGAGCCTTGTTTAATAGATATTTAGTGTTCTACTTTAACAATTAACTCTTCGTAATGTAAAGTAAACAGTGATTAAATAGATTCCACAGTTTCCATTTTGTTTGAAAGTTTTGGGAATATTAAAGTCTTAAAAAATATTTTATTCAAAATGTAAATGTTGTTTGTTAATGTTTATTTTATTTTGATAAATCTTTATATACGAATTTTATTATATTTGTTATATATATAACGATTTATATATAGGTATTTTTCATCAAAAACTCTTTATAGTCTTCGAATAAATATGACTAATAAATGTATGTATTACCATGATTATTATCTTATAAACAACAGAAGATACACGCATATCAGAAATTGGTAATATTATTGTTAACTTGTCCAAACATACAGCATACTGTAAAAAAAATTGAATTTTGAAAATGTAATATTAATCAAAAGCGAATAGAGGGAATTTACACGAATCTGTTCCGAGCATATTAATCACTCAGCCCTTTCCATGTCTAAATTATACAATTATACACTTAATTTATAGTATTTATGGTTAAAATATCAGCTTTCACTCTCTATATGTAAAAGCGGATATTTTAACCATAAATACTATAAATTAAGTGTATAATTGTATAATTTAGATTTTATAATATAGATAATATAATATATTAATATATATATAATACAATAATATA
>JAUZND010006430.1:0-10765 GCA_034780555.1 Coelogynopora nodosa | reverse complement strand
CCTGGTACACCACCAGCTGCAACGCTACTCTGAGATGTTTTTTTGTTTTTCGATACTGAAAGTAAATTAAATTAAATGAAACATCGCTTTCACTTAAAATGTATTATATTATGAAATTCATAAAACGAACATGTAGGCTAAATTAAACCTTTTTCTAAATCAACGAAGATATTGTATTGTAATGCATTGCAGTTTTATCCATCAATATTATGTTCCTGGAATTGATTCGATTTAAACAATTGTTTTATCTAATTCATGTGCCTCATCTGTCATAATTAATCACATATATGTTTGGCTTTTAAGTATATGATAGAGTTTTCTAAGATCGGAAATTTCACTATTTATAAAAATACCACAAATTATATAAATAGAAAGTTTTTGTAATAGTCTAAATATTCATATTTATTGTTAAACATTACATCGCTTTAAATAATAATAAGTAACGAATTGTTTCACTATACTTTGATTAATCTATACGTTAGAAAATTTCAATGAAACGAAACTATTTCAAGTTTTGATATATTCCTTAATAATGGCATTTTATGCTCTTATTATTTAATTACCCATCAAATATAAATTTGACATAAATTGCAACGTTGTAGTCTTTTATTGCAATTTTTGGAATAGTTCATTCTTCTTTTAGTATTGAATTTTTAATAAATTTATGTACATATTTCTGAGATGACAGCAAACAAATGCTGTTTACATAAATGCAAGCATTATAATACATTTAAATGTTTATTATTCTAATTTTACGAAAACGGACATATTAATATGACACAGACAATTCATAAAGCACATGTCAATATTTTAAAGAGGTAGACCAAATTATTAAGCGTGCGTAATATTGTTTCATTGAGCATTAAAAGTAATTAATTTCTAATTGAAAAATCTCTTATAAATTAGTAATTAAAAGCACAGTTGTGGTGATTATTTTCCTAAGGATATTGTGTACAGTTTTTGATTTTGTAATCAATTTAAAAGTTAAGATCCTTATCAGAAATTAAGGCTATGTTACCATAAATACAATAAAATACCTATAATGCAACAAATTTTAATTGACTATAGTTCTTTAAACTTGTTGGGTTTCAACACTATAAAACCATATAACCAATGATACTTTATGTGTATGGAGGTGCGCACAATATATTTAAACGATGAAGGACGCGTTTGAATGGCAAGAAACATGGTCACAGGCATAAGTACCCTACTTAATTGCACTGTTTTTTAATATATAAATGATGTTACTTATATTCATAGGCCACAACGGTGTGAGTACTTTTTTATATAGTGTTCGTTTAATTAGTGAATAAGGTTCCCAACAGACTGAAAGTGCCGTCAATTTTATACATTAAATACGATGGACCGCTATGTTAGTATTGTATGTTTCATCGTATACGTTCTTAATGAAACAGCATATTATCAAATTAACTAAGGGTTTATAATTATCTTATGCAATTACATGATTACATAAAAGCTGATATTGGGACTGCCTACAGTGGCACCCTTTCTTGGGAAAACCGTTGAGGTACATGTAACTTACAAAGGGTTGTAGTTAAAGATGCAGGTTTCACAGGCGCTGGTTCCTAGTCATTATTTTAATTAACTTTTCTCTGATCTAATGAAAATTTGTGTTAATAAATTTAGTTTAATCAAATCAATTAAATATTTATTTGTCTATAATATAGTTCATGGCATTTTTTAAAAACTCAATTTTTTTTACAGTTTTTAGAAAATATCACAAATGATATGGTAAATAATAATCCGTATTGTAAGACACGATTTACAATTCATTTTTACATCGGTTTTGACTATTATAATTATATAATAATTATAATATTTTAATTAAACACTTTAATTTAATGTTTTATATGGTTTTTATAGTGTTTTAATTTTCAAATCTCCTTGTCAAGCACAATAACAATTTTGAAATATAACAACAAATCAAAATAACTTACATATAATTATTATCCAGGCATTTGATAAATTTTTAGGATTTAATTATAGAAAAAATGGAATTAAGAATGGTTTTGTTATATATTTTTTGAAAATTCTGTTGCTCATTGTAATGTTTTAATGATTTTAAATATATAATTACAGATTTCAATTTTGTGATTAATTTGATTACAAATTGAATTATAAAAAAATTCCTCAATTATAACCTTAACTACTTTTATATTTATTTTTTTGGTTTTTTGGTATTTCGACATTGAAGAAAAACAATTTGTTTTAACTGAGAACTCATTTAATAACTAATTTAAAAATAAATTTTTATTTTTATTAATTTTCGAAAAAGTAAAAATTAGTTTGCACATCTATTTTCGTCAAATAATATATGTTTTAATGCATTAACAAATTTAACAGTTTCACTTCTAAAATTATCTTAAATTATATGATTATATATAATTTCATATCATCAACAAATAATATCAAATAATTTGTATTCACTCCTTATTGACAGAATAGACATATAATGTAGATAATCATTTTAAAATTAATATGTTATTTTTTTAATTCACCTGAATTGAAACAAATATAGATTTCAGTTTGTATTTTACGTTGTAATTATCCTAAAGTCCTAAACTTCAATAATAATAAAATAATTCTCTTAAGTCATTACAGTTAATCGAATTAAGATATAATTGCACGTTGACTCAATTTTTAAACATATGCTAGTCTCTACAATCCGAATGAGAATTCCAAAAAGTGTATTTTTAAACAGTTCCTGCTGCCTCTATATTTGTAATAACTAAATTGTGCAATATTATTAAACAATGATGTTAATGTTTAAATGTATTTATTTATTCAAATTAATTATTTTAATGTATAAATATAATTATAATGTCAATGTTTTTATAAATTTAAAATTAAAGTTAGATTGTAATATTTTTGTGAGTAGTGTTGTGTCATTATTTGGACATTATCATTTTGGAAATGAAATAAAAATTGCATATCATAAATTTTATTAAAAAAATATAAATAGAACAATTAAAATGTTCTATTTATAATAATACAATATGGTGTAGATGGGTATATAGATGGATAGATAACAATTGTATTTAGGTAAATTGTATGTTTTTCAATTATGTATCAAATAATATACTTTTAATATTTAATTATAGTATATATTTAGCATGAATTATGTGAAATGTAGATTTATTTAATATAAAATTATATCGATATACAATTATGCAATTGTCAATATATTACTGTTGATAATAATAAATAAGAATACCCTTTAACTATAAATAAATTCTCTATTTTTTAATTATTACGTATTGCTTATATTTAAATTTAAATAAACAATTGTTAAAGTATTTATCAGTTCACATAATAACAGCTGACATCAAATATTAGTAAATACATAACTTACAGAGTATTGTTGTTCCTTTGGTAGGCTTCTCAGGTGCTGGTTTCTCAGGTGCCGGTTTCTCAGGTTCTGGTTTCTCAGGTGCTGGTTTCTCAGGTGCCGGTTTCACAGGTGCTGGTTTCTCAGGTGCTGGTTTCTCAGGTTCTGGTTTCTCAGGTTCTGGTTTCAAAGGTTCTGGTTTCTCAGGTTCTGGTTTCTCAGGTGCTGGTTTCTCAGGTGCCGGTTTCTCAGGTGCCGGTTTCACAGGTGCTGGTTTCTTAGGTGATGGTTTCTCAGGTTCTGGTTTCTCAGGTGCTGGTTTCTCAGGTTCAGGTTTCTCAGGTTCTGGTTTCTCAGGTTCTGGTTTCTCAGGTTCTGGTTTCTCAGGTGCTGGTTTCTCAGGTTCTGGTTTCACAGGTGCTGGTTTCTCAGGTGCTGGTTTCTCAGGTGCTGGTTTCTCAGGTGCTGGTTTCTCAGGTTCTGGTTTCACAGGTGCTGGTTTCTCAGGTTCTGGTTTCTCAGGTTCTGGTTTCTCAGGTTCTGGTTTCTCAGGTTCTGGTTTATCAGGTGCTGGTTTCTCAGGTTCTGGTTTCTCAGGTTCTGGTTTCACAGGTTCTGGTTTCTCAGGTTCTGGTTTCTCAGGTTCTGGTTTCTCAGGTTCTGGTTTCAAAGGTGCTGGTTTCTCAGGTTCTGGTTTCTCGGGTGCTGGTTTCTCAGGTTCTGGTTTCTCAGGTGCTGGTTTCTCAGGTTCTGGTTTCTCAGGTTCTGGTTTCACAGATGCCGGTTTTAATGGGGGTAAATATTAAATACTTTAATTGATTTGTATTTATAAATATTAACTTATTTTGCTTCATTTTTAATAATGTAACATGCGTATACATACACGTAAATCAACCAAAATAATTAATTTTATTTATAATTTGCAGCTTTTTTATTTTTGAAAATAAAAGAATATAAATATTAATAATTTACTTCGTTAATATTCTACACATATTATGACAAAATAATATATTATGTTTAAATAGACATGTTCCTAAATTCACATAATAATCAAATTTAATCACTAAGTTGGAATGTACCATACTGCGTTTATGTGGTACCACGAAAATATAAATAATTCCAACATACTTTTTGATTATATTTTTTGTTGTATAATCAATCAAAAGTAACATACATTGTACTTTGTTTTAATAAAAATAATAATTGCGGTATTTAATTTAATTTCAGTAAATGTATTATAATTATTAAATTTGTAAATTATAATATTGATAATATTAGGTTAAACAAAATAAACCTGTGTATGCGAATAATTAAAAAGAGAACATAATTTTCAAATTGGTCGACGTTTCAGGAATATATTTCCCTTTATCAAGATATAAAATTTACAATACAATACAATACAAGAGAGAAAGAGAAGCTTTTTATATTTTAAAGCATAAGATATAACCAACTGATCTAAACTAAAAAATTGTAAAAATTTGTTCATATTCTGGAATATGCAGTTCATTTTCTGGAAAATTGTAGTTCTGGGAAACTGGGAATTGTAAACAAATATTTCAGTTTGTTTTCAATTAAATGTTATTTACTATAATCAATTTTTTCAATGTATAACAATTTCTAAATCAAATTTTAAATTTATATTTGAATTAAATATGGTTTTTCATAATTGTTTTTTCATGTTAAATTGTATTTTTTATAAAGGGAAATATATTCCAGAAACTTCGACCAATTTAAAACATATGTTCTCTTTTAATTATAAAATTGGTATACTCCATTTTTTAATTAACAAAGAGTTTTACTATTATTTTATGTAGAATAACTCTTTATTTTAATGAAAAATAATTCTTTATTTAATGAAGAATAATTCTTTATTTAATGAAGAATAATTCTTTATTTTATTTAGAATTATTCAATGTTTAATGTCATGATTATTATTATATTACATGTACTAGTTATTCCAAAACATGTCCAAATGCCCGCATCACATGTCCAAATTGTTGCTTTATGTGTTTATGTATTTTTTTAATTATTTGCCAACAATAATTGAGTACAACAACAATATTTTTTTTATCAATTGAAAAATATGTAGACGAATAAATTTAATATTTTAGTTGATGAAGCTGCATACATGTATTCAAGAATTGTATTGAATTCTATTAAAAACTGACTTTAAAGTGTGAATTCTCATTTTTTATAAAATAATTTTTTTTGGGAATGTTGTGTTTCTTGAATACGTCTAAAAAGAGTTCCAACTAAACAATATCGATTAATAACATTAGCACAGAACACAACTTGGACTTATATGTTGTGTCTTAACAAATAAAATGTTTGTAATACGATTTAAAGGCATTAAAAACACGTTAGTTATGATTATACTATAGATATGTTATTTATAGCAAGATCTTCATAACCGACTTGCTATGTAAGTGTTGATTAGTATGTATGGTGGAACATTCACTTGATCTAACAGAGTTGTCATTTTGTAAAACTCATCAATAGACAAACGTAATTACCTACCCGGAAATAAACGTAAAATGAACTAGGATAGCTAACTCAAATTAAACAACCCAAATCTATTAACCTTTAAAACCACCCACCTGGCTTTGTGGGGCAATATTTCCACGCTCCACTTCCAGATGCCAGTTTGGATAAAACCGAACACCACGGTCTGTTTGATCCTGCCATAGTGCATTCTTCATATGTTACTCCATTGTATATAAACGGGAATACACAGCTTGATTCAGCAACTGAAATGTGAGATATAGGTTTCATGTAACTGTAGGTCACCATACATCATAATCTTCTATTTCTAGCTAATGGAAGATTGCGAAATAAGTACGACATAGAAAATAATTCAACACACAATATATATGGGTATTTGTAGTGAATTGTTTTAATTTTGATACTGATTGATGTCATTCGAATGTCATCCACTCAATTGATGAAGCAACAAACTCTTTTGCAGCACTAGTTCAATACATGTCTGTCGATAACATTGTTCACTTCGCATATTCCCGCACCTACCCTGCAACAGGACTGCTCCGTAGTCGATTGGTTGGGAACTACGTATATAGGGATACCGTGATTCACGATAACCGATACCGCTGTGTTAAATTTCCCTCTACTTTTGTGAGGTTCTGATACACTTATTCGTTGTGATTACGTGACCGTTATATTATATTTTATTTATATTTCCATAGCGGTATAAACGTATCTTGCAGCTATTTAATATGTTGTTATGCTACTTTGTCGTTTTGAAAGTTTCGATACCATAAATAAGCACTTATTCTACAATTTTAATTTACATGTTTTAACATTTACTGAATATTTATTACTCTGCTGTTACTGTGTTCATATAAACATGCATTAATTGTACGCTACTCCGGTGTATGCAAACGGGAAGGCAAAGTTTGATCTAGCAACTAAAATGCACGTAAAATATGTTTACTGTAAGTAAACATCATCATCAAATAAAAAATGTATACATTTTGAAACATTATATATTTACAAGAAGAAAAAAGTACTTAGAATATTAGAATAGAAAAAGTCACAATAAAATAAAACCTTCAAATACACAACTGATGCATATTCATCGACAGGGAAATCTCGATAGCGCTGTCTTGCTTCCTTGTAAAGTAGTACTGAATTCAAGCGTATTCCGTTCATGTGGGGTTTGGTTTGCAGATGAGTCCTAATAAGGACGAAACAGCGCTGTCCAGATCTCCCCCCGATAATTATGCTTAAGTAGTATATGTGAAAGTATTTTTTTTATTGTGACGTTTTATATTCTAATTATATATTATGATCATAATATAATTATAATTATGTTGTTCATTTTATTTCAACTGTTACAATAGTATGACGTCATACTTTTAAAAAATATATTTTAGACAAAATATAAATGTTTTCCAATTCTTCTAATGTTCAACATAGTTAAAATTATGTAATTCATTGTAAAGTATAAATCCTATAAATAAGTATACATCGCTATAAAAAATAAGCATAAATTTGATCTATATATAATTTATGAAACATATTATTATAGAATAAAATGTGTTCTTCAAAATGTATTATTATTAGATGTCACAAGAATAATACCTTAATGAAATTAATGTTTATTTTATTGTCAAATTTTATCAGTAGAAATCCTAACCTCAAAACGATAAAAGTAGTGTATTTCGACAAATTGATAAAGTCATTGACATTGACAAAAAACGTGACCAATGTATTGCCTTTTTTCATGCGTTGAAAACTTCTGCCGTAGTCAACGTGATAAAGTTTTAAATAATCAGTGCAATACTCTTTGAATTACTGTCAATTTCATACGTATGTATTTTCTACCCTCCAGCCACCCGATTGGCTATCTTATAACTATTTTTACTTTAACAAAAATTATTAAATATTACCAAAATAGTAGGGTTAATCATTTTGAATTATGGTTTTTGAATAGTTACAGAATATTTAGTAATTAGGAATAACTAGAAAATGTTACAAAAACAATGGACTTAGAAATTAAATATTTAATCGTTTTTTAGTTACTAAATATTGCAAATGGAACCGTGACTATTTTAACTATGATTGACTTATTCTTAAAAAACAACTAATATTAACAATATTTAAAACGAACGTATTATTTTTCTGCAAATACTTTTAAGTCCAGCGTAACAAATAATACTCTACTATAAGTAAAACACACAATGTCGATGTTATATTATGGCCCATATCAAATGGTAATGTCCTTTAAATAATTACCGCAAATACATGTACATAATTAAAGTATAACGTCTCTTTTTCCTAAAGTTTTATTTGCTTTTACATCGGCCGCACGTTTTAACATACGGAACCAGCTCACTTTGTTCTGGGGAGCAGTTCTTCCATTTTCCATATCCTGGTACCATTGTGGGGGACAACGAACACCACGGTTTGTTTGAACCGACCATAGTGCATTCTTTGTATGTTATCCCCTTGTATGTAAACGGGAATACGCAGTCTGATCCAACAACTGAAATATAATTAAAATGTATTTAATGTAAATTAAAAAATTACCTTCAAATATATCTGAAACAAGATGTATATATATATATATATATATTTTTTTTTTTAAATCTATACGGGTAAGTATCGATAAAAGGAGTGACGGACAAAATAATTAAGTTATTGACATTGAAAAAAACGTAACTCATTTAAAGTATTTTTTCATATGTTGAAAACCTCTATACGTCCAACATGTAAAAGTTTTAAATAATTAGTGAATTACATTTTGAATTACACTCGATTACAAACGCGTGTCATTTTTATTACCCAGCGCCCCGATTGACTGTCTTACAGATATTTTTGCCCGTTTAACAGTTATATCATATTGGAACATTGAATTAATATAAGGAATAAAAGTAAGATTTCGTTTGGAACATTTCATGGAACATTTAATTTGGAACATTTCATGGAAAATTTAATTTGGAACATTTCATGGAACATTTAATTTGGAACATTTCGTGGAACATTTAATTTGGAACAATTCATGGAACATTTCATTTGGAACATTTCATTTGGAACATTTCATCTGGAAACTTGGTTATGGAATAGTTATAGAATGTTTAGAAAGTGATAATAATTAGAAAATGTAATATATATAAGTAATGCATTATATATTTACGTGGAATTAAACATTTAAGTTTTTGTTTGTCATTTACTATTGCGAATGAAATTGTAACTACGGTTGACTACTTCCTTGACATACCGTACATAAAACATATATTTTGGTAACCATAACGTTCCAAATTTAGTTTCACAATCGTGGCCTTTATATAAAATAACACAAATGAATATATACCGAATTAAAATTAAACACATTTTTCCATACTGTTTTTAAATCTTATATTTCATCCATGACAGCAGCTTACCTTGCTTTGGTATGCAGTACTTCCATTTCCCACTTCCTGGCACCATTGTTGGTGTCACAGAACACCACGGTTTGTTTGATCCTATCATGGTGCATTCCTTGTATGTTACTCCGTTGTATATAAACGGGAATACACAGCTTGATTCAGCAACTGAAATATTAAATATCGGTTTCATGTTATATAGTTCTAGCCATTGCTCATGCTTGATCTCTCGCTAATGGAATATTGAGAAACCTTTACCACATAGAAGATGATTAAACACAAAATATTATATATTGGTATTTGTTGCATAGATTGTTGAAATTGTGAGACTGATTCAAATGTCATCCACCCAATCGATGGGGCAACACGCTCTTTTGCGGCACTAGTTCGAGACATGTCTGTCCATTACATTACTCACCTTCCATATTCCCGCTGCGCACCCTGCAACAGGACTGCCCCATGGTCGATTGGCTGAGAACTATATATATGTATATACGGATACCGTGATCCACAAAGCTGACTCGACGTCCCTGATCAAGTTCTCTCATTACTTTTGGAAGATTACGTGTAGTCATTATATATTATTTGATTTATCTTTCCAAAGAGGTATACAAATATATTGCAGCTATTTAATATGTTGCTATAGGCTATTTGTCGTTTTGGGAGTTTCGATATACCATAAATATGCAAACGTTCAACAACGTTAATTTACATGTTTTTTAATAAATATTGATGACATATAGTATTTTTTTAACGTTATCCATAGTGTAATATGACCTTGAAATTCGTTTTTATACATTGATGCTGTGTTCGTATATATATATATATATATATATATATATATAGTTTTAATAATCGAATGGGCCCCAAAATAATATCCAATCCGACCCAAAATGTCGAATGCCATTCGGATGGGTCTTACGAAAAACGGAGCCTATTCGATACTTTTGGGGCCTAATACTAAAATATATTTATATATAAATGGAGCGCATTCGACACTTTGGGTCGCATTATACAAATATATATTTTGGGGTCCATTCGATTGGTAAAAATATATATATATACTTAAAATTAAGTATAAATGTAAATATGTAAGCAAAACACAGGTGCAATAACATAATAAAATTGTATTTATAATTTCTAATTTGTTGTCTTTAAGTACTAGCGAGCGCTTTTGATCTTATTGATGAAGTTATGAATATAAATATTTAAATAAATATGTAGAGCATTGGTCATTTGTAAAATTGCGATGAAAATATATTGTTATAATTATCCAACTAAAATCTAGTAAATATATAACTAACATACGCACTACTAAAGAAGTTTTCTAGTACGTAGAGAAATCAAATTATACATTACAAATTTAATTTTATTATGTTTAAGGTAATTAATTATGTATACATTTATATCAGGCGCGTAGCCAGGATTTTGTGATGGAGGGGGTCACTCAGTCAAGGGGGCGCAAATCCAAGATTTTTCAAAAAAATTATTATTTGCAACTATTTAAATTATAAATATATTCTCAAATTGAGAA
>JAUZND010006429.1:0-10766 GCA_034780555.1 Coelogynopora nodosa | reverse complement strand
GGGGGGTCGTATGGTTTATTTTTAGCCATGACTCATGAATCTATTTATAAGTGTAGTCGAATCCACTCTTCCTATACTACTTTAGTACTTTCCTTTTGCGCTAAATTTCAAGAGTAATAACAAAAAACGAAAATTTTGTTACTCTCGTTTCTGGACAAAATAGTATTTGATGTCACTGTAGAACTTGAAGCATAGCACTTATATAAATTATCATTAATATTTGTTTTATACATATAAGTACACTACTATTTGTCATATTGAGCACTGCATTTTAGTTTTACACCTTTTGGAATCGCTTAAATAAGATAATGAAAACTAAAGCTTTATATATATAGTAATTCCTTTATTGTTAGTTATTAAAAAATGAACCATACATATAACCATAATAATATTATGAAATACAAGACTTAAGATCATTACAAGTACTTTTTAAATGATTATTTCCTTTATTTTGAATATTTTTAATTTTTAATTTATATCTCAAATTTATGAAATTGACCATAATAAATGTCTACCTATATTTATTCTGATAGTCGTCCAAATAATTTTTAATAATTTGAATCGATCATTTATATTATAAACTAAAATCTTTCTCAAGTCAATCATTAAATTTAGTTTAAACCTCAATATTTAATCGTTGATCATTTCTATAATATAACATTTTAATATCATTCTAATCATAAAATGTACTATATAGTGTAAATCTATTATTCTAAATAGAATTACTTAATGTCAAAAAATTTAACTTGCCTCCATGTTTTGTTACATCATGTTCAAAATTAAAATACTAACATTGTGAATTAATAGTTTCTGGTAAAATGTATATATTGAATTTGAGTTTAATATTATTTATAGCATATACAAGGTAGTTGAAAACGTTTTTATAGAAAAAGTTTAATTTAAAACGAATCTATCTGAAAAAATTGCTTTAACAATTGATATATTATTAAAGTCATGTAGACAAAAATCAGTGTATGACAATAAAATTGAAATGAATGAAATTTGAAATTGAAAAGTATCTATGAATGTGTAAAACTTGTCGAAAGAATAAATATATAATTTTTTATCAATTTTAAAATTAATATTTCTCTTAAGTCAACAATTTTGGTACCTATATAAATTTAATTCACGTCAAAAAATGTATAGTTAAAAAGTAAATTTAGAAATTCATATTCAAAGAATAGAATGAAATATAAATCATATTAATATTTTGACGTGAATTAAATTTATATAGGTACCAAAATTGTTGACTTAGGAGAAATATTAATTTTAAAATTGATAAAAAATTATATATTTATTCTTTCGAAAAGTTTTACACATTCATAGATACTTATATTTTTTATTTTATAGTATTTTAATACATATATTTCTACTATATCAATATAATAATGTAAATTAAATGTAATAAATGTATATTGATAAAAATAAATTAAAATATAATTACAGGCAAAAAATAAGATTTAAAATTTATATGATTTTAACTTGCCTTCTACAGTATTATTAGTTGAGATATATGAGGGATCACGCAAGATTTAATCAGTGAGAAAAAAATATTAGAAGACCCACAAATTATTTTCTTCTCGGCACGAAGTCAAAATACATTATATTTTGGCTTCGTAAATAGACTTCATTTTGATGACGAGAGACAAATCGTTATCAATGACATATTATCGATTTATTTCAATTCGATTAATATTATTTAATATTTCATTAATAAAGATTACCAACCAAGCAATTTCTTTATTTAAAGACACTGACAATACTCGTCAGCGCTATTAACGATAAATACCTACCTAACAAATATTATAATTACATTTTAAAGTTTTGTTAGGTTGTTGCAGCTATAAAATGCAATACAAAGAGACAAGTTAAATGTTTAATTAATGATTATTAAGTATAATTAACATTTATGTGATGAGATTGTGAATCTAATATAGTATTGGGTGATACATACTTAGCCATTTGATTCAGGCAATAAGTTATTTTAAAGTAATAAAGGAAGAATATAAATGGTATACTACAAATTCGGAATTATATTATCTTACGAACAGCAACTAATATAATTACAGACGGAAAACTATATATACATTGTATATAGGTAAATGCAGTTTTATGTATATATTTAAGTTTTATAATTACTATTTAGTAGAAGTAAAATGCGCGTCTCTATATTCTATAATTCTATAAATATTCTATACTTTTGAGGTTATTTACAAATAATTATAGTGTCAAGCAGCTTACGTTATATTGAGAAAATATAAATAATATTTATACATATTATGTACGATGGAGCTGGAAAATTGAACTGGAAAACTATCTCTCTAGTTGATTAATAATAGATAATTAATAGAGTTCGATCGAAATAGTGTTTAAAAAAGTTGATAAATTGATCTAAATAAAGTTTTCTATTCTTAGGATGTCAAGTATAGGTTTAATTCCAGCAGATTTGATTTATTGATCAAATAAAGGTGTAGCGATTACTTTGCACTACATATTCATTACGTATTGGATTTCATGGATGACCAACGTGGTAACTGGTTGGATGATGTATACGCAGTGACCTATGAAAGAAAGTTGCCTTTTTTAATCAATGACGAAAATGTTTGACAAATTATTGCCATTCTATGATTTTGATGTATCATATATAGATTAATACTTTATTTATTACTTGAATTATTATTTATTAGAAATTATTTTTATTGTTATAAATAATATATTATTTTGATTAATATTATTATTATTATTATAATTATATATTTTTATTAATATTTACCATTAATTAATATTAATATATCGTTTGTTATGACTTAAATAATGATATCTTATTTATTACTTAAAATTGTTTTCATAAAGAAATTGGACAATTTATAAAGTGTTTTAATTATAGTTTAGTTTATTGTAATATTTAATTAAATTAGAATAAGTGTTTATTCAAAATGTAATATATAAGTCAAATATAATACATATTAGAATTTAAGTATTTAAGTGATTAGCATTTTAAATTAGAATATAAATATTCGAATATGAGATTAAAATATTAGAATCAACAGGATCAATTAGAATCAGTTTTATAATTTTAAGGAAATAGCCCTCAAAAAAGGAGGGGTGAAAGTATTATAAGATAAAGTTATCCGTTTTTGTGTATTTTCTGACTGTATATGGTATAATAAAATAATTTGGAAATTATAAAAAGTAAAACAATTTCAAAGATAATGAGAGAGGATAATAAGCTGCTCATAAATAAGTTCGTAAAACAGTCCAAATCTTATGATGTCACAATTCCCAATTCTTGAGGCAATATATATGTCCTATGAGGCCATAAAATTATCAATTCGTCACAAACAGTACCATGAGTTCCATTAAATAAAATATAATATATAGCTAGATATATTTACTCATATTATAAGTAACAAATTGAAACATTTAAAACAAATTTCCATGCATTTAAAATTATTACTGGGATTTACGCATGTACATTTTAATGTTTTATTAAAGAGCTGTAGGATATTTGATATATTTGTTCTATAAAGGATGCATTTAATAATGTATTTCATTTTTTTTCTAGCGCCTTAATATTAGCATAACATAAAATTAACTGTATTTTAAAGGTAGGACTATAGTTATATTTATTAATAATTTATGTATTATATACATTATATCAGAAACCGTCATAAAATCTTATAAAATAAAGAATTAATTTGTCAATAAATTTATTCAGACAGAGGTATAACAATTTATAGTTAATTAATTATTTATTTAATTAATCATTTAATTGTTAAATTTTACTTCATGAAATCTAAGTTTTGTCTATAATATTCTATTGTGATTTGAAATTCATCTTTTTTATAAAAAAATTTCTTGTATGTATCAACTGCAGTTTTTAGTTAATTTTTTTATAACTTACAGTTTATTAGATGTAGTTTTGTCCGAGATATTTTATAAAATAATTCACAAAAACTTTCTGTATAAACTTTAAAACTAGCTAAGTTATAAAGCGAAATGCCCGTTTGGGAGCTGTTTTCTTTGTGGCCGGCCTCTAATAATATATAGTTTAATCAGCTAACAATTATTAGATAATTATTATAAACATATACATACATAATGTATAATAATACAGTATTTACATAAATCAATTAGGCTACTTGCATGCTCTAAACAATCTACCCAATTTACACATATAAGATGTTAATGAGCAAAAAACTTTAATAAACGTTATTTTTAGAAAATTTTAATCGGTAGCTATAATAATGAAATTAGAAACTTCAAATATTATTTACAAAATTAAAATAAAGCATGAAAGAAACATAAATATAAATAAATATCTATCAATTTTTATCATTTACAAAGTAGTCTATATAATTTTAATTTTATACAAAAAAATATATTAAAAACACGTTAATGATGGCTAGCTGGCTCAATACTAAACTTAATTGTAAGCTACATAAGAAAATTAAATTAAACAAAGAATATTAGTAGAATTGTGTAGATATGTATAGGCTGCTAAAATATGTAGCTATATATGCCCTTTGGTAGAAACCGTATATCGAAAATAATAATATAATAAATATAGGCTACATTATTATTTTAATTAACAAAATAAACCATGACAGTAAGCAGCAATAACTCTATTAAATTTGAATTATACTAAAAGTAATAAAGACTAAATAATAACAAATAACTTAGTATTAATACATATTATAACGTTAATAATGATTAAAGAGCAAGCTAAACAACTTAACAGTGATTTTACTGAAATCCCGGTGAATGTAAAGCAACATTTCTTACTAAAATCAGACAAAGATCTTTCAAGTCTTTTCATTTCATTTTAAAACAGGATTCTGGATCTTGCAAGATCATGGTTAACTATTTTTGGATTTCTAGATCTTGTGAATACTAACAGCCTAGATTTTACCAATAAAATAAGTAAGAATCTAAGAAATTATAAAAGTAAAGAAATTTAAAACTTGACAAGTTAGGGAAAATCATAATAATATATTTTTACGAAATCAAGTTTCAATTTACCGGACTGAAATTATTATGTTATGTTTATATAGGTTTATATTGTTATCACTATATTAATTAATAATTAGGTTTCATTAAAACTCGTTATAAAATTTATTTTAAATTATTCTGTAAGAGATTGTCTAGAACTATTTATAACGTACATCACTCTTTATTTATTAATTTTACAAGGAGTTTGTGAAAGTGTAAAACAATTAAAAATAGCTCAATATTATAATTTGCAGGTAAACAATATTAAGCTTAATGTCAAATATTAAATCTTAATATTAATCAAACGAACAATGTATCAAATTTAAATATAGGATTTGTAAAGCTTTTCTGAAAAAAATTATTTGAAAATATCAGTTGGCTTTTTGACCGACGAAAACACGCGGGGAATGTTTGCAAATTATCTCTACCAGTTACATTTTTATATAAAAATATAAAGTTCAGTCAGTTAATAAGCGGGGATATCCTGCAATGGTATAACAATTATTAATAATAACGTAGTTCTATACATTTGTTGGCTTCTAATTTGCAGAAATACCAATGGCGTTAGCCTTATATTCGGCTTCTAGGAAATGATTATTAAAAATCCCAATAACCCTTATAACAAATAACTCCAAATTGAATAAAGATATCTATATATATTTATTATAAAAATAATATATCTACTTACATTCGTAATGACGTCTATCCTCTTCTCAATCCGATTATTTTATGACTAACAATAATTCATTGTTGACAATTCCGAGATATTTGATTTAACTATGCAAACTTATTGTCAAGGATTTCTTTACTTAAATTCAAAATCTTAAATCTATTAAAACGTTATTAAATATTTTAAAAAAATTAAATAAAATAAATAAATTAAATATTAAATATTATTAAAATATATCAAAACTAACAACTTTGACATATTCTTAAAATCGTTAATCAATATTATAATATATTTACATACTCTACAATAAATTATAATGTTATAGCCAACCAGCCACAAATATTTCAATTATAATAATAGATTTCACAACATACGAGTGAAATTAATACTAAATTTAATCAGATTTATACACTAATAACTTACTAAACAACTATTCCAACTACCAGACACCCATATTCCAATATCATATTACTTTAATTGTATGTTTGTCATATAAGTATATAAAAAATATTACGGCATAATATCTAACATTATACACTTATATTATTAAAATATTATTGTATATATTTTACATAATAACATTTATAATATTGTAAATGTTCCATTCGCGAATATTTAAATATTTATATATTCAGTTGACAAAACAAACTCAGCAATTTTTTTATATGGCGGTTTGATTTTAAAAAGTATATATATATATGTATATATATCAAAAGCATGATAGTAACTAGAGACAAATAAATAAACCAATATCTGTCAAATTTACTATACCACAGTATAAAAAGTGTATAGAAAATTAAACAAAAAAGGAAAGATGTTCACATGTGTAGAGTATATGTAGAGTATATATTTCTGCTTCAGTAAAAAAATAAACGATATTAATAAACTAAATAATTCAATAATATTTATTTAAAAATTAATTTTAAATAATTTTAAAAATAATTTTTAATAAATTTTCTAAAAGGATAGATTATTTATTTAATGATATTATTATTGCATGTATATTTATTAAAATACCTAAATATATATAAAAAAAAGTATTAAATCTATATTTAAAAAAAAATTAAAGTTTCTTCTCTAACTGAAGCTCATAACAATAAGATAAAAAGGTATCTGTAGATGTGTATACAAAGAACTGCCTAATCAATATTAGAATATTGTACATAGCCTACATTTAACTTTTTAATCGTCACTTTATGCCGGTTCACTCACTTTTAAAATCTTAAACTCAATTTAATCCTAAAATCAATATTTCAATCAACACGCACACTTTAAGTGATATACGAATAATGATAAAAAAATTTAGCATTAAAATAGCAATTTGTTCAAGAAAGTGAAGAAGAGACAGAAGTGCATGTAGATACATTTTCCTGCATAGCTAATTACCGTTGTTAAAGAGTTAATGAAGTGTTGTTGTTAGACATTTGATATACATATATATATAGCATTGCTAAAAACAGTTTTAATTCAAATTAAATTAATGTAAATTGTTTTTATCACTGTATTTCTAGTTTCAGGTATAATTATTTTCTGAATAGAAACTAATCATCATGTGTTTTAAAGTTTTTGCATTTTCTAAATTTAATGAAAGTCGTTTTAATAGGATTTCTTTTACAGTTGTGTACAAGCCACTGAAGAAGTATTTACAGTTAAAAATACAAGTGCAAAAACAAGTTATATTTTCTGGAAAATTAACTGGAAATGATGCGATTGAAATAAATGATATAATGCATTGGAATTATTTTTCGTTTGTAAAATAATAAATTTACATAATATTAAAATATTCTGTTTAAACAAAAACTTTACACTGGCCGTCCATAAGACAATAGTTATAAGTAATGATCTCTCAATCATTAGATAGAATACAAATCAAGTAATGAAACAGAAAAATAAATATTTTTATTCTATCGATTCTACGAATAAATATTTTATATATAATTATACAATTTTTCTTTATAAGTTTACTCACATAATAAGATAAGAAATAAACAGAATGCGAATATTTAATAAAGCGAATGAAGAATACTGATTAAAATTAACTGTAATAATAACTCTAACAAATTCCTATACATTAGATAGTGAAAATAGAATAAATCACAATATGGAATAAACATAATATTTGTGAAATTATTAAACTAAGTACATGAATTTGAAGTCGGACATTTAAAAAACTGAAAATAAAACATTTTGTTGATTATGTCGCATCTGGCAAATAGGTAAACACACTGTATTTTACGCTTAAATTACAATTAATAAAACATTATTTATTGAAAATAGGAAAACATATCATTTTTTGATTTTACGATGTCATTGATATATCATTTACTATGTATACAACCACAGATAACACGGCTTTCTACAACTTAATTAAGTGCTAACTTAATAAGAATACTGATCCGTGGGGCTAGATTCCATTAGAAACAAAATGCCCCGCGCCTTGACCTACAAAATGGTAAACCTTGACCTGATAATGTGCACGTCCACACACCATCACTGCGCACACCGTTGAAGGTTCAAAGTTCCGCACCATTTTTAGTAACCTCTGTATTTGAATTATTTATTACACAGGTTATAAGGACTTGCGAATTTATTATTTCTGACTGTTGTTGTTGTAGAGCATAAAACTCTTTGGATTAGAAACATAAAACATATTTTTGAAGTTTTGCGATAAATGGTGTATAATATATATATAAAATACCTACTTCTCATGTACTAAGCAGATCTAATTTTAACTAGCCAAATTTTAACTTTCCCTAAGGGAACTCTTTGAATAAATATTGGTATCAATTTATAGACAACGTATTATAGTTTTAAGTTACAAATAATGCCATTTAAAACGTTATATTTATTTTAATGAATAATGATAGATATAATGAAATAAATATAATAGAATTCTCATGCAATTAAGTAAGAGCAGCTTTATAATTGTTATTATTTATTTATTATTACATTAATAATCAAATAAATAGAATGTAATTCTACTTAAATTGGATAGATTCCGCTTTAGCTGATATTTAAATACTTTTTATATGCCCTGACGGTTACATATTTATCGATGTATTTTAACATATTAGCGTTTGCACTTTCGTTTCAAATTGGGACATATTTAAGGATTTATCGACAGCAGCTTTTTTCAGATAACCTGCAAAACGCTGTTTTTTCACATTTTCTGAACCCCGACTGTACAGCACGGTAATATAATTTCTAAAAATGTATCGTTTAATTGTGAACGAAATAGTAGAGAACAGTTCATGATACTTGAACAGGTAAAACAGTTTATATGATAAAATGCTATATGCATATATATTTACATTTTATTTTGTATTATATTATATTTGCATATAATGCAATATTGATTATGTACTATTATACACATCTCAGAATAACTACTAATATGATCACTGTATACTTTAATTACTGTGATAACGTTATTTAACGACAATTTTTTTACTGATAATAACAATAAAGGATGGCAGATTAAATTACGTTTCTGTTAATTAAATAGGTATGTTATTAGTGTAAAGCATATATTTACAGAACTGATAATCATTAAAAAAGGTATTTGTTTCTGTGAACTGGTTTTAGGGATCAAACTATTTTTCATCATAAAACTAAATTATTCAAATTAAATTATATATATTAATCAAGATTGAATAAAATCATGACATTTATCGAGTCATTAGCTTACTAAGAATTAAATATTTTGATTTATCAATTTAATAATAAATCGTGCATTATGGTTACAGTAATATCACTAAAAATATCACTTGAGCAATATTATCCATGATTAAATATATATTTTTATGTTTCTTTTCATTTTTGAATTATTGAAATAATCTAACATAACCTTACTTTTCTAAAAATGTATAAAAATATTTTATAAAGTTGTGTACAATAGTGTTAGAGATTCTCCTTTGTTATAATTCGAATTATAGATAAAATAAATGCAAAAAAGCGATTTGTTTGATAAAAATATAATAATTAAGTTTTATTTGATTTCAGCTTGACTTGTATAATATGTAAGCCTTAATTGACAGTTTAATAAAATTAAAACACAAATTTAGACAAACAAAAATTATAATTTGACAATAATTTAAGAACATTTATATTTTCCATTATTTATTCGAAATAATTTTGACAATAAAATTAGTTAATATGATACTTGAAAATGTAAATGAAATGAAAAGTTAGAGAGTGTGCTTATTCCGTTCTTTTACGTGTGTATATTTTAATAATATGTAAACTGGGTATTAGAAGGCTATAGCGTTATATATATTGTACGTATTAACAATATGAATTAAGAAATCGTCAAAGTATGTATATATACTCAAATAGTAAATAAGAAAACGGCAAAGTATATTGTATAAATGGTTAAACAAAATGAACTAACATGAAAAAATGCTTAAAACACGTTTGTAGTTGTTTCTGAATAACGATCTATATATACTGAACAAATAATGCATCATTTTTTAGATTCATTTGCTACAGATCCCGGTTAAGGCTTCGTCTGTCACGGGCTCGTCAACAACCAGAATTCCGTTATTTTGAATTGTTTAGGGACTTCTGGGATTGAAATTGGGTCACATGGTTCCCTGAAATTGATGTAAATAATTGTAAAAATCTATAAATATTAAAATGGAAAATTTTAATAATTTTAAACACACTACCCTCTAAAATACGAAGTAGATTGTTGATTAGAATACCTTCCGCCCCATTCTCATAACCACTCTGCGATATAATTTATTATCGCAGTTGGAATCATCTTTAAGGATAAAATTGCTGCAATAGCTGGATAAATTTAGAATTTACACAAACCCAGGTTCCTCGACTCGTAGAAAGCGAACGCTATACGAAAGCATCCAACATTGAGGAAGAAGTCGATTTCTTTGTATGTCCTCGTTGTAAATATGAAAAAAACTGATTCGGTCAAGTTTTCATTTTTCAGAAAAAAATTAACATTAGAAAATTTGGAGGAATTTTATACAATATACCAAATCATTAAAATAGATGAAATAGTAAATTTTGTTATAATTTACGTACATTTAAGTAACCTCTATTTATGTTATAAAAAATTAAACTATGCCTGCGAGGATTTTAAAGATGT
>JAUZND010006428.1:0-10767 GCA_034780555.1 Coelogynopora nodosa | reverse complement strand
ACTGCATTGAGGACTCTAATCAGTGTCTTCCACTGGTTGACTATTACTGCATTGAGGACTCTAATCAGTGTCTTCCATTAGTTGACTATTACTGCATTGAGGACTCAAATCGGTGTCTTTCACGAGTTCACCGTTACTGCATTGAGGACTTTAATCAGTGTCTTCCACTGGTTGACTGTTACTGCATTGAGGACTCTAATCAGTGTCTTCCACTGGTTGACTGTTACTGCATTGAGGACTCTAATCAGTGTCTTCCACTAGTTGACTGTTACTGCATTGAGGACTCTAATCAGTGTCTTCCACTGGTTGACTATTACTGCATTGAGGACTCTAATCAGTGTCTTCAACTAGTTGACTATTGATGCATTGAGGACTCTAATCAGTGTCTTCCACTAGTTGACTATTTTTTTTGTGGCGGGAGAGTGCCACAATGCAGCCGACGCGAGAGGACACAATACTTACGATTTATTATAGAGGTTATATGCAACCTACTGATTTGTTTGATGCTGCTACTCCGCTGATTGACTCTACAGTATCTCAGCTTTTGGCTTAAACTCGATATGAGTGTAAAGTGCACCCTATCCAAAAGCTCAGAACTGCTCAGCTTTATTCAGACGGTGAAGATTCAGATGGTTTTTCCTTGACGCTACTGTTGTCACTTTGTATTGTATGTCTGAAATAATAAGTGGATTACTCGGAATAGTGGAATATTATGTTCAAGGAGAAAGTAATTGGACTATATTAGAAGTGAAGTATTTCAATCCAGTATTATTCGGCGCTTGATTATCGTGGTAAAGCAGATGATATATATCTTCCGAGTCGACTAGCCAGCAAACAGGCTATTGTAAACTTTAAAAACGACTGGCGATCAATGCTTTAAGTAATCAGTTCTCGCCTGTCTACATTTCCATAAAATTAAGTGTAATCGCCAGAGACATCGGAAGTATAATATTCACGACACCAAGTATAACTGTACAGGAATTGCATCTTCCGTTAATGCTCGTGATTTTATTACTTTCGAACGCCACAATCCAGTAATATATCTCAATTTATATCACCATAGCTTCCCATTCCTGGTGCTTGTTATGCAAATATACAATTATACGCTTATTATTATTATTATTATTTGCTTGAGTGGGATAAGGCAAATGAAAGCCATCCAGTAAGAGTGCTCAGAGCTCCGGACAAATCATCATCGGAAACAAATGGGAATGTTATCAATATACTGGCTCATAAAGATTCAGATCATTACCTACCCATAGTCAACCTTAACCGATTACTTGGATGTCGCAAGAGAAAACTAATTCAAATTGGGCTCATGCATACAAGTTCTGCGAACGATGTCTCCAACCGACCGTTGTCTCCTACTAGTGGAATAAAGACCATTCCTTCTAAAAAATTGACTTGACAAGCGAGGGGGAAAAGCAGGGTCACAACAGAGCCACTAAGTGTTATATAGACAGCGAAGAATTCCGAAACAGCAAGAGTTTTAAAGTGGCGGAGCACGATCATCTAACTGGTCGATATGGAGGTGCAGCCTGCCAGAATTGCAACACCAATTGAAACTTGATAAAACTGTTCTACGAATATTCTTACATATTACAAAAAATTATGACTCACATGATGTCTGCCAAATGGAAGTTGAGCGTGATTTCGCTTTCCAAGGAGAAAAATGTGGCTTAAACTGTCACGTTTCTAGTAGATAAACTTAATATATTGGATGAGAAAGATGGCAAAATGAAGGAGGGGACTATTCGTAAAAAGCTTCAGTTTAAGGAAAGTGTTCAATGCATGTGCGACTTCCTAGATAATCTCGTGAGAAATCTCTCTCCAAATGATCTCATCTAAAGTCGTCGAGCAATTCCGACTTCTGTTCATTATTTTCTGAAAACTGCGAAACGTGTGTTTCCGTACACATATTTTTCTTCGTTCTAGAAAATGACGGAGTCCAGACTACCATCACGAGAAGCCGTTTTTGACGATTTCAAGAAGCAGCTTTGTTCATTGAAGGATTACGAGAGAGCTCAAGAAGCCCGGCGGGAATTCAAGTGCTACAATTTTGGCGAATATGTGCTCGCGTATCTAAAAAGAGACGTGTACCAATTGGAAGTTATATGTGAGACATTCCGCAACCTCAGTTTAGCTAAAGACAAGTTGGACCCTGCTAATTTTTTTGTGTCAGCACTCAGCATGTGTGGACAATCCTCCTTTAACGTGACGAATGATAAAGTAGAGCTTCTCACTGATGTCGACATGTACAAATTAATTGAGAGCGAAACGAAAGGTGGAATTACGTTTGTGGACAAACATTATGAGAGACAAAATATACCCACGGGTTTAACAGTGGAACGGGTGGTATTGCTATATAGACGCCAATAATCTATGTATAAACACTCTGCTACAGTCATTGTCCTACTCGCAGTTTAAATGGATGAATCAGTCCGAAATCAGTTAATTGGACCTCGAAACTGTGGATTTAAACGGTGATACTGGATACATGTGTGAGGTAGACTTGGAGTATCCACTACATATTCGGATGTAAGTGAAGACCAGCTGGCTTACTCTATTTATAAATGGTCATCATAAAAACATGTCTTCGAAAAGAAAAAATGGGTTCACGCACAAGGGTACCACGAAACTCTTGCTTACTCATAATAAAAACGAGAAGTATGTTTGTCATGGAAGGATACTTCAGTTCTATCTCAAGCAAGGAATGGTGTTATCAAAAACCCACAGAGTGTTGCAGTTTCACCAGGAGCCGTTTTTCCAAAAATTACATCCGGTACAATAGTAAACATTGACAAGAGGCCAATAATAAGTTTGGGAACTATTATTATAAATTAAATAATAGCTCACTGTTTAAAAAGACTCTAGAAAATTCTCAAGAAAGAATAAATTTCAAACTGACCAACAGCAAAGATTACGTAACTAACTCTGGCAAGTCGAGCCTCATTTTTATTGACGGCAATCTTCAATCAAGACATGTTGGGTGTCCATTTGTGTAAAGAAGCTGCTACAATAAATTAACATTGAGCCAATTAACATCGAAATGGCAGTTTTGGAACTCTCTAAACTTATCATGTATTCCCAGCGATACAACAGACTCAAAATATATTCAAAGGCACTTGGCGGTGAATTCAAGATATTGGCAGGTGATACCGACTCCTTTTTTCTACGCG
This sequence comes from Coelogynopora nodosa, assembly GCA_034780555.1. Lineage (NCBI taxonomy): Eukaryota > Metazoa > Platyhelminthes > Proseriata > Coelogynoporidae > Coelogynopora > Coelogynopora nodosa. The sequence continues at coordinate 7,588 of JAUZND010006428.1, read as the reverse complement.
TATCCAATATCAATGTCGACCATGAGTTATTTCCTCGAATGTTGCAAGATGGACTTTTAAAAGGCTTGAGTGGGGGGATGGTGAACGAACCATAATCACCCGACATGTAGTACGTCAATAAGACTAGTTATCTCTGGCATCGACGATTAAGTCCTATCAATTAAGTCCTCAGCAGTGGTAGTCGGTTTCATATGTAAACATGCTGATGGCACTACACGACCACATAATCATCATGTCAATCAGTTGATTGGGGTTTGTGCAATTCGTCGAAGTAGACATCGTTGCATAGCAGGATAATAAAAAATGCCAGTCAATTTAAATAAAGATAACTTCGTCAGTCAAGAGTGGTTATGTAGATACACCCCTGCTACAGTACATTTTTAAACGCTATGCACCCATAGATTCATTGGAAAAGGTCAACATTGATTTTAAACCGTTACATAGTGTATAACAAATAATAACACGTCATATGGGACCAGTTTTGATCTCTTGCAATTGGTTTAGACTAAAAACTATTAAAATTCTGTAGAAAGGTTTATAACTAAAATATAAATAACGAAAGTTTTAGTCCGAGTATTTTTTAATAGAATATAACCACAATTCTTCCCGGCAAATCTACAGCTATGGTAAATTTTAAGTCTCAATTTATAAATTCGGTAAATTGAAAGTAAATATATCTCGGGTAAACCAACCATCCGAGGTTGCCACACCATTCTTTGACAACTGTTTGGACTGAACATCGATATATCATTATTATTGTATTAGCTTTGTATTAAATTTTTACATTTGTTCAAGAAAACCCAAAATATATGATTGTTATGCTGTTCTAAGATTAAACGGAATGTGATTACAATTTTCAATTGAAATTTTTAATTATACTACTGTTACCGCCAAATGTGCCAATTGGAAGTATGCTTTTAGTATATTACTTAAAACTGGTATATGCAGTTTATGAATATATTTAAAATTCTATTTAACATTTTCAGTTAATATTACAGACTGACATGATTGCACATCACTGTGATAACAAAAGCAGAACAGGTGTATCTACCATTTCTAACGAAGACTTTTATCAATGTAACAGAACGATGAAACAATTGCCTTATGGAATTATTGATTTTGTTCTATTAGCAAACAATGTATCAACTACAAACTACACCATGATGCATTTAGAATCTAGTAAGTCATCATCTTTTTCACTGGATAATATAAATCAATAAATATTAGTATGGTAGTAGTAGGAAAGGGGAATATCTACTCCACTCCCCGAAACCGAAACTAAATCTACAAATAGAAATGACTCACCCCCTAAACCGAAACTAAATCTTTAAAAAAATGACTCACCCCCCCCCCCAAAAAACGAAACCAATTTCCAAAACGTGTTCCTATTGGACTATTTCAACTAAGTCAAGGTCGTTTCCGACAAAATCGGGGGCGGAGATTCCGAATTTGGGGTTCCTCAGTCAATTTGGGAATTCCCTGAGGAGTTGGTGTAAACCTATTTTGGTATTTACGGTAATAATCATTGATTATTGGGTCACGTGATCCCACCTCCTCCCCCGTCGACCTGCTGTAGGCCAACGAGTGATGAGTATTTTCCGCTTGTTTCTGAAAAGAAGTAGGTGGTATAAAAGGCTTTCCACAGCTTTCCGTAGCTCATTCTTCTCTCTTGCACGGAACAGACAACACCTCTCTATCTTAAGACGTTCAAGCGAGCTGATATCAAACAGACCCAGCCGGGGATAATATATTCATAGACTTAAAATACTACTACCACTACTACCTGATGGATACTTCTTCAATGATTGCAAACAAGCCGTGGGTGGATACGTCAAAAATCAAAGTCGGGCCTCTTCGCATCTTCAAGACTGGTGACCTGACAATGCACCTTGTCGATTTGAAGAATTGCCGCAGTAACAATTTTACCTTTACTTCACCGACATATCTACGCACAGCTGGACTTTGCGGCACTGAGCCCAACCAGGTGCTCGTTTACCCCCAAACGAAGGAGGACGAGACAAGCAATCCCCTGGCAGATAACATTACGAAAATGGAATCAATCGTGCAGAGCCAGTTGCTTGAATATTTCAAAAGCGCTTCGGAGATCACCATGAGTCCAACACTGTGGGCTTTATACATAGCCACTCCATAGCTACGCCCGTCATTTAAGGCATATTGGGAGGTGTACTTCGCTAAGCTGGCAGCCGGTGTTCGATTATTGAATTGGTCTGGTGAGCCGATTACAAAGAGCGCTATGGGCCCGGGACGCTATCAATTCCTAATTTACTGCAACACCATATACTTGGGGCAGCATGGAGATACGCCATACGTCGCCAGTCTTAATCTTCGTGTGATTCAAATTCGACACGAGACTATGGACAACTTGCGTTTGGCATCAATTCCGGAGACCTGCCTTATGATGGATGAGTCTACATCTATTATACCCTTAACTTCGACTCAGTCACTATGAAAAAATCTACTAATTACACCACCAAATTCGCCAGTATCGAGGATCAGGAGCAGCTGCAGCAGCCGCAGCACTTGCACTGCTATCTCGTGGCAGTGCTCACCAAAAGCGGAAGAAGGCAACCCCGCAAACCCCGAAGAAGGCAAAGAAAACCACGATATTTTACTGACTACATAACCACGAATATTATAAAACCACCAAGTTCTCCAACACTTTATGCAAGAAACTAAATGTATATCTAGTATTATTAATGATGAAGAAATTGTATCTACTAATAAAACTGTGTTAAAACACTCCTCATGTTGTACTATTTTATAAATGTTGTAGTCTCCGCCTTAACATGTGTACCACCCTCTTTATGTTGTCCTTCATTTTATTCAGAATACACTAAATTTTATGTCTTTTAAAAACAGTTTGTTTTAATTTTCTAATAATGGTTATTTTTTTATAAGACTTTTTAGCATGATTTAAATTATTACTTTTTCCTACTATAAGTATAATATAAGTATTTTTGCCCATACTATAAGTATACTATAAGTATTTTGCCCATACTATAAGTATGTTTGCTATAAGTATTTTTGCCCATACTATAAATATTTACTATTAGTATACATATAAGTATTTTACTTTAGGTATACGTATATAGATATACATATATAAGTATACTACTAGCGTAGAACGTTACTCATAATTTGAAAAAGAGAAAATATTTAAACGTTTCCAACATGAATATATTTAAGAATAGGATCGAGGGAGTGTGGGGAAAATGTATAACTCACTACTTCAGTTTATGGCATAGAGGAGAGGAAGTCCATAGCCGTCCACCAAAATTCGGTTCGGATACTTGTTATACATGTACACATGAGAGAAAGAGAGTAATTTTAATCATCAACTGAAAAGCCAAACAGAGTAATTTGGCCATTTCAAGATTGAGTAGACGTTCGAATATTGTGTCGGCAGAATCAGCATTATGATATTTGCTTTCGAGTTCCTAACGCAGATAACTAGACCAAAACTCTCTATCAAACACGTTATAATTTTTTTCACAAAATTCAAGTCTCTCAAGTACCAATTCCATATTGACACAAGATTCGTCCATGTTTAGTCAGGTCGACGTTGCGATGATACATAGGTTTGAAAACAGCCTCCCTCATTTCAATGCGTCTCCCAGCGCGTCCCTCCTCCTCCTCCTCCTTGTCAGTATGAAGCACGCATATGTGGGCAGGTACACTTATTTGAGAATGCAAATCGTGTGTGAACGCGCTAAACTAAAGTCATTAATTTGTTCCATTCTAGTAATACAGTCCTGAATTGTGGGTATAACCGATCGGCGACTATATTGATTAAAGGTTACACGTGAGTCAACTCCACGATTAATCTGGGCACTCTGACAGCTAGCCTCCAGTTGACATAGCGCATAGAATTCTCTCCATATTGCATAGACTTCATAGTAGCGTCTCAGTGTATAAATAACATTATATTTCATTAGTGTGACGTCAGAGAAAATTTCACTGAATTCTTCCCGCCCACGCGGCTTTGCTTCAAAGTCGGCACAACAGAGATCAATAAGTTGACTCCAGCCACTTGACATGGTGTGTTTTGCGTAGTAGGAGAGGGAGAGAGAGAGCAAACAAAAATATCCTTTCATTGATCGGTGGCGAGACAATCATGTTTATACCCCTTCTCTCATGACACGCCCACGCAATTTATAGATTGTGATTGAGAAATTCCTGTGTGTAGAGTCGTAGTTGTATTCGCCCAGCATTATAAAAGTCAACAACATTTTCTCCAGATGATTTCAATTCAATAACTGAAGGTGCGCCCATTGCTTGCTGCAAATTAACGAGTACATCTGAGCGTTTCCAATAGTGTTGTAAGACGAAAACTTCACCCAACTTGGCAACCAATTCATTAAATCGCTGATCCGGAGGTAGATATCATATCCCAGTTGAACGCCATAGAAAGGTTAATATGGGTTTCATTTGCTCATAGTAAATATTAAGCTCATCATCATCGCTTTCTCCTATGAGAAAGCCATCCTATGTCTCTCTATGCCATCTAACTTATGTTTATGGAGAAAAGTCAAGTGCATGTGAGTTGATCAAGCTCATGTAATTAATATAAGTAGCATATATAGGGAGTACACACACGTACCTCTCATCTTATACGACGGAGGGCTCTATTGAGAAAGGCTAGTACAACATTGTCACAATTTCGTGCAGAACTAAGATTCCCTATAATAGTGTCAAAGGACTGGCCGAGTACAGTACGTTGATAGAGAAAATAGACACAGCAAGCGCCGCATAAGAGTCGATAGGGATGATTGCAAAAATTGTGTGTTCTAAGTCCAACCACGAACACAATGTTTATTCATCCAGGACTGGACATGCGGCGGCATCCGACCAAGGGAATTGAAACACTCACCATGCCCGTCGGCAAGGAGAATGCAGGCAATCCAATGTTGACCAAGAAAATCAGCAGTATCCGTGTTCACAATCAGCCCGAGGGGACGCCGGCCACGCCGACGATCAGCCTGACGCCAACGGTTCAGATACGGTAAGGGGTTTAGTGCAAATAAACCATAAGAGTGTTGTGATAGGTAGGAAAGCGTAGGTGTGTAATTCGAATAATTTTACTTGTAAAGAGCATAGCAGCCAGTTATCTTTTGTAGTCAACCATAACCTGGCGGTAACGGTTAATTTACACTTTTCCGTCAAACACGGCCATTATCACAACGTTTATAGAGGCGGCAAGTGCCTCATTAAACTTGAGCTCCAACCGCAGATTGCCTTCGCTATAGGGCTGAGCATTTCCACTAATTGTCAGGTCCGGTGTGAGATTGAAGGCAAATAGATTATTTTCTCCGGCAGCATACTCTTGCAGGCTAATATCGATACTCTCATCCCGGTTAAAGAGTTCAAGTCCCTGAATCAGTCCGGCCATGTATTCACGCGCGAACACAGCTACCATTTGCAAAATTCGGTGTGAGTGGGCGGAAGGGTACAGTAACCCTTTCGCAATAGAGAGCAATATTGGAGACACCAAACTTTTCAAAGTTTAAGGGGTTTGTCGTCACGACACCGTTGAACGCCTTATTTGCAACCATGCCGAAAATAACCATCTTGGGCAGGTGTCCCCGGAATAGCCCGCCACGAATATAACAGTGTGATCCCGTGGGAATTTTATAGGTGCTCATACTGGTATGTGCGATTGGGTAGAGGGCGTTGCAAGTCATCAGCTCCTTCTCATGCTCTATAATAATTTATGGGGTGATTTTCACTCGACGAATATAGGGTACCGCTTCTTCGATTATAACGCGAACAGTAGAGTCGGCAGCGGCACTGCTAAACAGATAGAATTCAGACTTGCTGCGTACTTGCACTTGCATATCCAGTTGACTAAGTAGGTATTTCACCTATTGAGTCATATCAAGCCAAATGGGGCCACAGAGATTAACAGTCTTGTCGGTAGCCACCTTGACAGTGGCCACGTCTAGCCTTGTAGCCCGCATTATTGACAGCGGAGGCCATCTGCACATCGGTATCCTTATAATATCCCGAAGCCGCCAGCAGTTCTCCTTTAGAAGTTTTTGAAAAGATGGGCAGATAAGAGAGATTGGCTCGATAGGGATACATGTCACGCCGCCCTCAATCCGTGTATTGCAGAGAATAAGTTTGACATCTGAGAATAGTGAGTGCATCCAATTGTTGACTGGGCAACAGTATGTGCATCTGCTGCATGGGCCGTCCCATCCGCCTTGACAACACGACAGCGTAGGTGAAGCATAGTGTCATTAAGGTCGACATATTTATCGGGGAAGGAGCTTATAGAAAACTCGATAGGTGCATTGCCCGGATTGACATTGTTGAGCGGGTGTACGTCAAGCCACTGGGCTTGTTCCAGAACCGTTTGAATACTTCTTTCCTCGAAATTGTGTAGTTTTGTCTTGGTGCGTGGGCAGTAACTATCAACGAGCAACATGGTTAGTATTCTATAGTTTATTTGATGTATATTTCCTCTTCCTATTCTGCTTTGGCTTCTTCTTGTTTATAGTTTTCTTCACTTTACGTCGTCGCCGTCTACCGGTACCCGACTTTTCACCTCCCACTTCGCCATGTGTATGTTCATCATCATCGCCATATGACTGTCAGAATACATCTCGTCTAATACAGTCTCGAGATAGGTTATTTAACTTCAAACTTTCCTCGCTTGTGTAGATTTTTAGGAATATCTTTGAACTTGCCGGAATCGTGTCTCCAGCCATTGCTGTCCCAACATTAAGTACTGAGCTGACGGCTCGTATTCCAAGTTTATTTAGCATAGGCCAGAGATGGCGTAGGAGTGGTAGAGCAATTCGTTTGATTGTGCTGAACAGACTACCACCCATTTGTCTTCTCTCTCCAGCATATGCTGGCATTTTTCGCCTACCGCCAGCTTTTGTAAATGGAATTGCATAATTCATATTAGTGTCTCTCTGTGCTTTAAGATTATACAGACACATACACTCGCACACCCACACATATTTATAGTTTCTCTCTATTACCACTGTCGCAGTTTATGGGTGACAAAGGCGTCAATTATAACCTCAAGTGGTTCCTCAGCAACCCCAATAAATTGTGTAATAGCTTTAACGGCACCACGCTTCGATCGTACAGCATGTTTCAAGTTGGGCTCAATACTCATCAGTAGGCAATATGGCCAAGTCCGTCGAGCATTGCCTCAGTGAGTGCCGCCCTACTCCGTCTATTTGTTATCTACGCGAAAAAGTTGTATATAAGACAGTGTAGGGAATTTATTTCCTTAGCATCCACATCGAAATGCTACATAAATCTTTCTTGCCCCATAAATTCAGGTTCTTGCTAATATAATACGACTTTGACAGGGAAAAAATCAACACCGGGGCAGGGTCTTGCGACCCATTTTTTTTCGCGGGCTGGTAATCTCCCGGGCCTCCCTGTCTCCTGCTTCATTGCCTTGAATTTCAAAGTGACTAGGGATCCACTAGAAGACCACAGTGCCATCTACCGGCATCCAAGAAGATATCACTGAACCCATATCTGGGTTATAGCAAGACGTCCCGCTGTTCAAAGCAGTCAAGGCGGACTTACTGTCGGAGCAGAT
>JAUZND010006426.1:0-10768 GCA_034780555.1 Coelogynopora nodosa | reverse complement strand
GCCTACTTAGCAACAATACTGGCCTACTTAGTAACAATAGGCCTACTTAGCAACAATAGGGCCTACTTAACAACAATACGGCCTATTTAGCAACAATAGGGCCTACTTAGCAACAATACGGGCCTACTTAGTAACAATAGGCCTACTTAGCAACAATAGGCCTACTTAGCAACAATAGGGCCTATTTAGCAACAATAGAGCCTATTTAGCAAAATAACCACACATACTATTATATTGCATTGAATTATTATTTATGATTTATTCATTTGAATATACATTATGCAATATAAATAAACCGATTGATATAATTATCTTAATGGGGATCAGTTTATTTCAGATAATATGCAAATTAAATCATATTTTATCATCAAAGTTTTAGAAAATAATTCTCAAAACTTTATTTTTTTAATAAACTAAACAATTTAGAGCGAGCTACACCGATAATCTTCAATCTCAAATCAAGTTTAGAGTGAGATTTACATACTGCTGACTGCTAACTACTGCTGCTAACAATGAACAAAAAATTGCATTAATAGCCTAGCCAAGATGAGCATATCTAGGCAATATTTCATAAAATATGCGATTTCATTTTCTCGGAAAATCATGGTTAGTATTCATCAGGCGTAATCAACATTAGTAATTTTAAAAAATTAATCAAATTTTTTCTGATCAGAGTTAGGGTCAAAAAATCTGAAGCGACGAAATTGTTGTTCGATATTCTTTATTTGACATTAGTATATCACTGTATGTAGGATTTTTCGCAGAAGGTCGACGTTTTCCGGTCTTTATAAATGTATAATTTATTTAACAATTTCATCTATACAGCCAATGCATATAATAGTGAATTAAATAGTTTTTTATAATTATATAAACTTTTTTAATAGTTTTATTTCTAAAGTTTAATAGTTTAATTTAAATTAAATGGTTATTATAATAGTTATAATTTGTAAATATATATATATATATAAATAACAGAAGGACGGGAACGATATGGGAGAAACTCACATGTAATAATCGTTTGAGAATTGCGCATTTATAGGGAGGCAACATCATCGAAAATTGACAACATGTACAATCTGTTGGCAGTTTAAAAAAGATAAAGTGTTTTAAATACTATTTTCAAACATTTACAATCAGAGCTACTAAACCTAAACTTTAGAATTCTAACTGTGCCTTGTGTTTCCTTCCCGATCTATAAAAACAGGCTCTCCTGTTATGTCCTGTCCATGCAAGGCTTGTTGCATTGCATTGCATTGCAAAATATTAATCATTTGTGAATCACATAATATATCCCTTTGTTATTTTTGATATTTGCAGGGCAATTTACAAGTATGCTTTTGCATATCTATTTTTAATCTGTTCGAAACAAACTACTAAATATAGTAATTATGGCTGATTTAAAAAAAGACGTTTAACTACTTAACTTAATTAAACGAAGACATTTAACTACTGAAAATTACTATGAAACAACTTAGCTAGAGTTGGGCCAAAATACGGTTAGTTCAATTATTACCATAGTTAAGTCAACGATTGTTAGCATTAGATCTGCGTCTATGTATATACAACATTATACAGTATATATTTAGTAACACAATCATATTTAAAACATATTTTCTGACAATAATATAGGTAAAGCATTTGTCTCTGATGTAATAAGGCTGCACCACTTGTATCTTGTGGTTTGCTTATAAGAAAATATAAATAAATATAAATACAGCGAAAGCTTATACATATTAATAAATGTTTAAATAAAATGGTCAGGATAATGTGGAATTACGTATTTCAATTTATAAAAACGGTCGCTATTTTTAACTAATGTATTTAGAGTAAAAAGAACGTCTTCATTCTGAATATGTCGTAGAATAAGTGCGTATTAATATATATCGGTCATAAAAAAACAAAAAATATTACTTGCTTTTTATATTTTTGTATCATTCATACATTATAAAACAGGAATTTCTACATATCTCAATTTCCTGAAAGTCAGGAATTTCCTGAGAGTGCTATTCCTGGTTTCAAAAGGATGCAAATGTTTGTGAAGTACCTAGTAAATCATTGTTAGACATGTTCGTTGTTGTCATGACAGCTAATTTAAATAATATATGTGGTGGTACTCCTCGTCTTTGAGCACTCTCCTGTAAACACAATCTAAATGTATGGACGTCTGGCATAATGTGACAGAAATTTAAATTAAAGCAGTATTAGAAATATATGATTTATTGCATGTATATGGCTATATTTCACTAATTGAGCTACTACTGTACATTAGAAGTAATCCTGAAAAGAAATCTCCCGCAGTTCCGAAAGGTGTCCTGAGCAGAGAAAATGTTTCTAATTATAACTTATAAGTTGGTGAAAAGTAAATCATAGACATTGCGTACAGACTTTTAATTTGATACCTCAAATACCACTGAAATTGCACTGATATGTTAATTTTAGGAAACCACAGATTTCAGAATTTTTTACTGACGCCCTGTCGATGTGAGGACTAAGTTGCTTTGTACACATCGATGTTTGTATCCATTTTTTAATAAAAATACCTTTTATAATAATAGATGGAAGAGATGTAGGTGCCTCAGTTCCCTTCCTTTTGTCCCCTTGGTCAACGAAAGGCTATATAGGTGTTACTTGGTCTATGTATAATGTGATAAAGTTGTATATTTTGATTTTGTCTGCACACTATAATTGTGAATTAAAATACTGTCTATATATACCATACGTTTGAAGTCTTATTTTTACTTATCAACTACTCCTGTCATCACGTAAATATTGATCCATTTATTTGTTACCCACAATTTCCCCATTGTAACAGGGCATTATTATAATTTTGAGAACTTCCTTCCACCCAGACTCTTTGAATTAAAATGCGCCACTGAGTGATTTATTATCTCTAAAGAAGTATTTTATTAGAAACATCTGAACGTAAATTTGAAAGAGGTTAAGTGCGAAATACGTTTTCCTAAAAATTATTACGAACAACGCTATTGTGCAAAACAAATTTTTAACCCTTCGTACGTGGACATACTTTGTAGGGTTTTCTTCGTGGAGTGGGGGGTTTTTTACCCCCCTGAAAAACCCAACTTTCTATAATCCGATTAAGCTAAAATTTGGTATACAGATAACTCCTACAGACTGGTCGAGTGATTTTAATTTTCAAAAATATTAATCGATTGGTATAATTTTTATGACCTGATTACGTCATAAACTCCAGTTAGGAAAACTATAGCGAAATAACCACATTATGCTATATATTGACCAATAAATACTATAACTTTTGTTCAATGCAACCAATTGACTTGATCTTTTTGCATCTGATTCCAGATTACAATATCTAAATTTGTTGATACATTTATAAGTATACTACTTATACTTATACAAATAAGCTATAAGTAGTATAAATTCCATTTGAGTATTATTTTAAATTGCTGGTTATTTTAATAAATAATTTTAATAATCAAGTAAAATGGATATAATTTACGATAAACTTAATTTTTCTATTAATGTTGTAAGTTTCAGCACCTAATATCTTCGGCAAGTATGAAAACCCAGGGGGGGGTATAACATGGATCAATAATAACACTATTTTTTCTGGTATGTTTTTTTTTCTGGTATTTTTTCTGGTATTCGAAATTATTTATTTTATATTTTTTAGTTAGATAAAAATATGTTAGCCACTGAGTAAAACAATCAGGGTCATACGTGTTATAGTTCAATCAAAAACTTAATTTCTTTGAAAATAAATTATGAAAAATATGTTTATTTATTTATATATATATATATATATATATATATATACTTGTATTGAATTTTTATAGGTCTTTGCCTTTTAGAATAACATAAAATTTGCTTACAATTACTGTTTTTAAGATAAAGTCTATAAATTAGAAGTGACACTTTGGTGTAACGCATAACAGCTACTGGAAAATATTCTGCATTCAGTAACAAACACTTAAACTAAACATGAAAGCTATTACCGTTGTGTTAGACAGTATATATTTACAATTGAATTTTAAAATGGTTAAAATCGTATTAACCCTTGCGGCCCTTGTAATTTTCTATATGTGGTAGTCCTTAAGGGGAACGTACCGTTGTACCACCCCCCTAGAAATCGTCGTTTCTATTGACCGATTTTAAATAAATTCGTTACACGCATATACATAGTCACAAAACAAACCATATAGTTAATTTATTTTCTAAAATAATATATTATAATCATTTTTCTGATGACGACGTCATAAAATGCTAAATTTAAAAAAAAATCAAAAATAAAAGCATCAACCTTAAATTTAAAAAATAGGTAATAGGTGTAATCAAACAGGTAATACAATTATAAACTTTTTCTTTCTGTTACTAGTCATTATAAGTAGTACAGAGAGAGTCGATTTGTTGACTTTTATTGATTTTATGGATTTTTGTTGACCCTCTATTGACTTTTGACATACCCCCTTTTTTTAATTAAAAAAATATTATTGTACGATCCGGATCATTATGGATCATAAATAAGCCAAAACCTATGACAACCAAAGTTGGTATGATGACTCACAAATATAAAATAAATATTTGTAAGTAGTACATAACCTTAACAATTTTAATTAGTGTCTAATTACATTATAATTTTATTATTTAAAAATAAATATTGTTTTTAGACCGTTTTTTAATTTTTGGACGAAAAATGACGTCATTCGATCGTGACTTCATTTTTGTTTTTAGCCTATAACTTTTGATGTTTAGAACTTATTACAACTAAACTTAGTATGATGACTTCCCAACATAAGCCAAATCTTTTGTACTATTTTTTATGTAAGTAGTATATATATTTTTTTTATATAGTAAAATAAATTTAATAAATAAACATTCAGAATAGCCATGAGCTAGCGTTAATTTTTTTTAAATGGGTTGAAATTTACCGAAGTTATAGACATTTTAGTGATTTACAACTGATTAAATCAATTGTTTTATTTTAATATATAGTAGAATGAAATTAAATAGATAGACTAGCAGAATAGCTATGAGTTACTGCTTATATATATATATTTTTTGAAATTTGACAGAATTGTAGACATTTTACAATTGTGATGTATTATGGCTATATATATTGCACGATGATTTCAATGAGGATTCTGACACTCTCTCAGCTTGATTTTGCTATTTTCAGATTGATCTCCCTCACCTCAAGTATAAATAGAGAAGTGTTTACAGATAAATTTCATTCTGCTTCCAGCTCTCGACACGAACGTTCGTATTTGAAATCGCTCTCTCCGAACTTATTTTATAACTTTACTCTTGATATGTCCAAAATTGTGATGGATGCTGCGGACATGATAAACAGTTTTAAACAAGACACACAACCATATATCCACAGAGATGAGCAGGGCTACGCATTGAGGCAAGAGTTGAGTATTGATGATGTTGAAATGCGGTACTAATTTACTATTTACTTACTGCTCATAATAGATTTGAAATAGCATCAAAATAAAAAATTCAATTAAACCTAGGCTAATCATAAAAAATAAACAGGCATGAAACATCGGAAAACTTCAAGAAGCCTGCCATAATTGCAAGATACACCACAATAATATAATGTTTTACTGTGAGTTACGTCCCCTTTAAAAAAGTGGAAGTTGATATTTTATGTTGTCAGGTTTTTTATATGTTCTTCTGGAAATTTTTTATTGTATTTATGCAATTTTTTATGATCTCACTTGCAATGCCTAAACAGTGGCGACACGATAGTTGTATAGCCCCGTCGAATGGCCAGCATAGTAGCACAGTAGCCCGAAACAAGAAGTAGATTTGCCAGGAAGTCCTGGGATGATTTCTGGATAAGTTTACTGGTTCTCACAGAGGACATAAGGCGCACTAGATCCAACACTTCACTGATAATCCAGTTGTGTTGAGACATAATAGCTGCAGTAAGGAGTAGAACAGGGTAGAGGTTGAATATTCAAATATGGTACGGTACCTGTATTACATAATGACTTTACGAAATTTAATATTGAAACCTTAAAACTTTATTTTATCATTTTAAGATATTTGTGTAACATTAAAATCAGTAAGGAAAGAAAATGTTGATCATACTTTATTCAATTTACATATTTAAAACATATTCAATACATAAACAACATAAGCTCTAGAGATATAAATTAGTTCATAAAGTTTAATATATTTTAAATAAAATATCATATAATGCTAAAATCATCGCGTGCTCATTGTACAATATATATAAATAATTTAATGTAAATTAAATATGTAATAACAGTCTGCACAGTACTAAATATAGTGCAAACATTATACTGTTTCGTTTATTCTTACAAACAAATTTTGTAGAAAATATTAATTTGAAATTCCAAAAGTATAATATAATTTTGTTTAATGAAACATATTATTCACCAACATTTTTGTAATAAAATAAATAAATCGTATAAGATCTCTAACGAAGCATATTAGAATGGCGAAATCAATTATATTTAATATACATTTGATTTGAGAATGAATCATCTTTGCTATCAAATAAATATTCATTCATGTTGGCTTGGTCTTTCCAATTTTATAAGTAATATCTCTGCATTGTATACCGATGACCAAAGTGTAAATCTTAATTACAATCTACATATGAATACATATTATCAAAATTTCTCTTTGTTTAGATCCATTCAGAGATTTTTTTAAATTAATGTAAAACACCAAAATTCATAATCTATGAAAAATGATGTTATTTTCCGGTGATATAATCATGTGATTTTGTCCATGTTTGGTCCATACACTGAAACTTAGAAAGATAATGTTTCAACATTAACCTTCTCAAATGTTGGAAGATTAATAACCCAGTTACATTATTTTTAGAATTGCCATCTTTAATTATTGTGCATTAATTGAATAGAAAATTAAAAATCCTTCAAAATGAGATATAGTTTGTATATAATCGGAATGATAAATATGTTAAAAGATGCTCTGAAGATCTGAGACGTCTCAGAAGATGCTCTTATCTTAGGCCAAAGCTGCTACGATAGTTAGAAAATACATGTTTTGCATTCAATGCTTTAAATTCACTTGTTGCTTCCCAGCAGATTGCCAAGAAGACTCACTACCCTTAAGCCTCAAGTCTCTATGATCTTGAATGGTTCCAACTTGACACATCAAAACAAGCGAGACTCCCATGCTAGCATTATCATCAGCCAGGGCATCAATTTACAACACGAAAAAATTACAACACGTACTGCTTTGAAGACTAGGGTAATGGTGAATAAAACTATAGATTAATCGCCTTCGTTAAATAATTATTAATCGTTAAAAACTATTAATCGTTTCGGCGAAGAGTAACAAATGACGTGTGAATAAAACTCTTAGCCATAACTATTATTCGTAAAAGTTTAGCGAAGGATAACGTCACTAATTTATTTATACTGTTTGATTATCCAATAAGAAATAAATTAAAATATAGATTATATTGATTTCTTAATTTTTAATAAGCATTTTTGTAGATTTGTCATGCTTTGTATCTTATTACGGTCGGTCGTGGATAATAGGCGCGGATACAGGACTAATTTTTAGGTGGTGCCTAATCTCCTGCTTGTATGTGTGCTTGTATATATGGCGAGGCGATAAACGCAAAGCGCCAATAATTTTGAGATGTTACAAGTTAGTTTAATAGGGCAACACCACTAAATCCGCACGCTTAGAGAATGACATGCAGAAGAAGAGTCCTACAGTACTTTTAATTACTAGGGTATGATCATGAGATATGAAACTCTAATTCTTATCTTCATCAGGGCTCACATAAAAAAAAAATTTCCTCTGTATGTGGAACTCGTCGAGGAACTCACACCACTGATCTTTGCTTTGAACTATGTGAACTACTCAAGGTGGATGCCTGTCCGCATCAGAGACATGAAGTCCTTGTCTGACTCTATTAAGGACGATTTTAGAAGGTGTTCTCACTGGGTACTTTTCAAAACCACGAACAACAAGTTCTTTACAATATCCATTTGATCAGGCTGATGAGCAAATCACAAGATTGTGAAAGGTTCAGGCGGTGCTGTTAGGCTCGTAGAAATTCCTGTCGCTTTTCGACGATGGATGCTCTCAGGGCCTGAAACGAAAAGATTTGTTAAGCAGTTTCAGGAAGAATACCTGCCTGATGATGACACAAATATCCCCAGGAACTTCAAAACCATGAGCAGGATCTATCGACAAAGAAGACCTTCCAGAGACAAGTTGATCGGAAAGGATAAAAAGTTAGTTTTGCACGCCTAACAGGTATATGAAATTATCACAGAGACATATATTCATCCCGTCCAGCAGCTGGATCTTGACAATAACCTTTTCTGAGAACTTAACAGACTGACTGTTATCTTGAATGATAAAACCAGTCCTTTGAGCTCTGTTAACGAGACAAGAAGGAAACTCTTCTGTCAGAAGAATCGAGTAATGGACAAGCTGCCACCCACTCTAAATGCATTACTCCAGCATGTCCGACGTGCAGTGTATCAAGCAGGAATCTGGAAGACCAGCACACAAACAGAGTTGGATGATCCTTCTCCGCAGAATTTGGCATAGACCAAGGTATCAGAATCATAGGTATTAGTTTGGGTGAGAATTCCAGAGGTTTCCATATCGTCTAGATCCAACTGCAAATGTGGAAAAGCAAATTTGGAATGCTAACTACTTTGCAAGTGTAAATGTATTCTAGAAAACATTTCCGAATGTTAATTACTGTAAGAGACATCACAGAACAATGCAACATAATGTATATAATATTATTTGCTTGAAAATTGAGTTTTATCTGTACAATTTAAAATATATTGCAGTTATTCAAATAGAATAATCTGAACATTTTATCACATGTCAGCCATTTTAAAATTTTGTATTTAAAAAAATCTCTGGAGGGCTTCTAGACTAACATTAATAACTATGACCTTAGATAGCCTCAACCAAACTTTGTGCTTTGATCAGCCAAGTAACGATATTTTCACAAGCCACCTTACTATAAGTGGAAACGCCATGCTACAGCGCTGAAATTTAAACTGCTTAAAAAAGGCGGGAAAAGCTTTAATGCGATAATTAACTTCTTTAAATTGTGAGTGTATAGGTGAGATTAATATATTGAACAGAATTTTACACGGTAGGCTTTAAGAAATAATACTTTCGAGTATAGACGAATGCATGGTACAGACATTTTAGCTAGTTACACTATTACAACAGACCGTTTAGATACTCCTAATAACTATCCATAGTTAGGTACAAAAGTCATACATAGTCGTTTTGGTATGTATGTGTGTACTATATTGTAGTCAATTGTAGTCAAGGATTGTAATCAATCCTCTAACAGGCGCGTAGCTAAGATTTTACAGCGGAGGGGATCACCTTTTACAAATGATGCCCTATCGTAGACCAAAGGGTTGTCAGAATAATTTTCTAAGTTTCTAGAATAATTCGATAATTACAATTACTATAGAGCTTAAATTCAGAGATAGCGTACATTCAAGTACGATTTCATTGGATAATCTTGTACCGACTGACCTTCAGAAAATTGTCGAGATACTTTTTCTGTTCTTTATTCTTTAATAACAGTAAAAAGTGTATTTCTCCACTATTACCACAATAAATGAGCTGTGTCGAAAAAACATGCAATTATGAGTATAACTTGCTTGATCTTTAATTCCAAATTGTAATCAATATCTATTTAAAGACAATAATTTTTTTAATAGTTGACAAGGAAAGTTTAAAAAATCAGAACTCACTTTTCACAGCCGATAGTCCTAATTCTAGCCCCTTCTCTGGAAAGCTCGAGAGGAGATAAAACTTCACTTGATCTAAGAGTGGCGCCCTCATACGTGATAACTCTTCAGCTTCCGCGAAACATTCGGACAGGGTGGGTAAGCCTGCCTTGATATAGCCAATCAATACAAGAGAAAAATACACTACTAGTGGCCTAACAGTTTATTAATATTATCAGAAGAAATTAGGTTGGATAACATGTTTATTATATAATGCAATCAATTATATACATGCATTCTTAATATAATGCATATAGTGAGTTTAAATTCAACATTTAATAATTATCTATGTAATTGAGGCTTGGGCATGAATTTCTTACATAATATTAGATAGTACTGTATTAAACTCCTATTAAACTCAATTTGGTGGTTTAGAGATATTTGTAAAAAAATAAAGTTCTTTATAAACTACCTAAAAAGTATTTAATTTGAAATCTCCGTTATTGAAATATCGTCATTAAAAAGTACAAATTAATCATATATAATATGTTAGTATTTATAAACATTTTTATTAGGAAGTTTGTTTATTTTATATTTATTTATTTCAATTGATAGAAATTATACCAACACATAGTAATATTATTTCACATAGTGAATTTAAAATTGATGTAATCTTCTCCATAAAAAATATCAAATTATACAAAAACCAACAAGTATAACTCAAAAATCCTATAAAGATCATAATATATACATAGATATATCCAAACAAGTCATACAATTAATATCAGAACAGGAATGTTTATCAATCCTATTCATAGTAGGGGAGGTGAGTTTCTGTAAAACCCCACCTCCCTCACCCACCTGAATTTTTAAAAAAAATTTGGCACCAAATTAAATTTTTGAAATTTTTTAAATATCGCCATTTGTTTTTATTTTTTCACACAATCAGAATCAAGTATTTATTTTTATTGCTATGAGTAGTATAGAAGGATGCGCTCTAGATCACCCCCCCGCCCACGCATTTTTTATTTTTTTTGATGAGTCATACCCCC
>JAUZND010006425.1:0-10768 GCA_034780555.1 Coelogynopora nodosa | reverse complement strand
TCGTACTGGAGGAAAATCAATAAATGTACTTGAATGATCGATTACTATCAATAGGATACCTCTGATCAATTTCTAATCAGTAAAATCGAACTCAGTGACCTTGAATTAGTCGGAAATGACCTTGACCTAGTTTCAATCGACCAATAGGAAGCCATTGTAACCAAAAAACAAATACTCGATTCTATTTGGCTGAAAAAATGTTGGCGCGAAAATTCAAAATCATTGTCCTCCGGTGAAGGGGTGAGTCTTGAAAAAAAATGAGTCATTAAAGTCACGGGGGGGATAAATCATCAAAAAAAATTCGGTCAAGGTCACGTGGGGGGAGGGGGGGTGAAGTAGAAGTCACACTCCCATACTACTTATGCAACAATATTAACTATGTCAATTATCCGAAAATAACAATGAATTTACATTTTTAATACTAAGTTTCATGGAAAATTGAACTTTTGTCCTCAACAATTGTTTCACAAGTATATTCGTAAGAATATATTGTTCAAATCACATTTATTGATAATATTATTAACTACTTATAATTCAGCATAAATAAGATATTCTCTAGAAGAATATTAATAGCAAAATTAGATATCATGGACGTCTACAAGGCTAAAATTTACAAGTAATTCATATTAAGCGAACGACGCTATTTTTAATAATATGAAACGTTATTGAACGGAAAAAACAGATGACATTTAAAGAAAAATATCAACTATATTTAAAACAGTCAAAATGCATGTAAGACTTTATCATAAAACAATGTCATACATCAAAAATCAATTTGTCAGTGGCTTGTAATTTGAACACTTGCCAACTTTGTCATAGAAAACACTTTGTCATAACTACAAAATGATTTGTAAGAAATGTCCCCAATCTATATATTAGTATCGGAAATAATATCCGCAAACTACATTTCAGAATCTGAAAACATGTTTCAAACACAAACGGTTCAATTAACAAACATTGCAAATCTGCAAAAGTAAATTTTATACATTAATTATCGAAACGGACATTAACTTCAATATTCTAGAATATAAAGTGGCCATATTGATCAATGAGAATAAACCCCAATTAAGCTTTTATAATTTAACATGAAACACTTTTTGATCTAATTTATTAATCGATATGTATATAAAAGCCATGATTTCAATTTTTTTTAAATTTTCTTATTATTAAAAATAGCACTGTCGAGTAAATTGTTTTAAAAACTCAAAAATGTTGCATTTCTAGCAATTATTATATCTAATTTTTATCAAAAATTGTTGTTTTGTTATATTTTCGTTACTTTGACACTAAAAATTAGGATGGCCCAACCAACAAACCAATAATCATATTTTATTTATTATTTACTGTAAAATATTATTAAAAACAAATAACTATATCAATAAAACCATTTTTATTGACAAAATATTGGATTACTTTGTAGATACTGCTTATCATCTAAAGTTAATATACTACTTTTTATACTTGAAATTAGAAAAGTCTGAGTCTTCATTTTAAATACATTTAATTTTGATTAACAATTTGGTATACTTTTTTACTTTTTCTTTTAAGAAAATCGAAAAGACTAAGTTGTTACAATGATTCTTTTCTATAATTGATGAGATAAATTGGCTCTCACGTTCATTTTAAACTGGAGAATTATGTGATTGTATAATGAGCTTGCTTTATTAAATTGTGAAAATAGTCACGAAAATTGAATATGTCATGAATGTGGATGTTTAATTTTAATCAATAATAATTAAATTAATTATAATTCCAACATTTTCCCTGCAATATAGTTTAAACTTGTAGTGTACATTAAACAAAAATTATATATTTATTTTGTTAGAAACATATACATATGTCTATAATTATGTGTATATTATGTATAACGTACAAATATAACTGACAAATTTAACTAAAATGAATTTAGCTTTCGTAGTATTCTTTATCAAAACACAAACATAAAGTGTAATACGGAACTCAATACAAAACTATTGTATTACATATACAAAATTTAATATTATGATAATTTGATTTATACTAAATTTTAAAAAATAACTGAAAATAAAACTTCTGGATATAATTAAAATAACATTAAATTAACATATAACTAACTTCACATATTTATTAAATTAATCGTGGTTTCTCTTGATTGATTCTTAATTTATTGATTATTTTATCAAATTTAATGTAAAATTTAAAAATATATGTCAATAATTTAACTTTTATAATTATTTTATGTTATTGTTTCAATTTTACTTATTAAAATACTGTAAAATATTTAATTGTTTTTAATGTATGTAAAACATGTAGAATATTTCATATTATTCCATATTTCAAACATTTACAATTGAAAACAAAAACACAGGTTATTACTAATGTAATGTGCTTTAATAACTATAATAATTTCTTTTTGTATCATTCCCATCATATACTGTACATTGAAATAAACACATAATATGTAAACATTAAACATTAAACATGCACATGAGATATTTTAACGATAAAAAGTATTAAAATGCTCATAACACATATCCTCCCAAGAATGGGGTGCTGCAAATGATGTACAATGTAATATACTAATACAACATTTGGGCTTACGAATACATTATATAATTTAATTTAAATGATTAAACAAAATTACAAAATGTCATAAATTAACGTATAAATATGAACAACACTATTTCATAGACATCAATTAATTATATATCTGTAATAAAAATAAAGTTATGTAATCATATATTTTTATTTAATAATCATGCAATGTTTTCAAATGTTGTTATGACTTTTGATGGTTGACATTAATATTTGTAAATACAATTTTTAAATTTGAACACGGAAATAATAATAATCTTAAAATTTAAAATTCGAAAAGGTGAACTATTCACTCATTTGAGAACTAATATGTTTAATATTTTCCAATTTTTTAAAAAATTGTCAGAAAAATCATCTAAACGAAATTTGTTTAAATTATCTATGATTATATATATATGTTTAGTTTTGAATTTTGATTTTACTATAATATGTTTCCTAAAGCAAATAGTTCCCCTTTTTGTTATTAACACTTTTATTATAATTGGTCTATGATAATAAATTGCGTGTACAGTTATGAGTAGTTCTTAAGATAGGAATGTTGTTGTCATCTTTAGAGGTTTATTGTTGTTATTTTCAATATAGGTATCTTTATTAAGTTAAAAATGGAAAGTCCACTTAAGGTCCCCATTAAAATAACGCAAATATCTTTGTAATGATCCGTTCCCCCTTAATCAAAAGTTACACTGCTATTAAACCCATTCTTTTAACTGGCTAAAAAAGCCAACTTTAGTACATTTTTATTAAGGATTATAAAAAAAAATTGTTTTACAACTATTTAATTATAAAAAAAAGAAAATGCAACCTTTTGAAATGTAAAACGTTTCATAATAAAACGTAAAACAAGTTAAACGAAAATTATGAAAAGGGTATTTCAGAGTGTTTTATAAATATGTGTTCATGTGGTAATCGCATGATACATAATTATGACTTTACAATACCTTTAGATAACCCTTAATCACTGTATTAGTTATAACAATGATGAAACATTATAGTTGGCTTAATGAAGATCTATTGAAGCTGTAATGAAGATGTAGTTGGCCTTGCATGATAGTTGACTTGATATTTAGGTTGACCGAAACAATAAGGTTTACAAATTAAAATCTAGGATGGATTCGCTTACGACATTTTCTAACCACCTCTGGTTGCAGTCGTGTTATTATTGTGATTAACGACCGAACATAGATAGGCTCGTTTGACAGGAAAACATTCTACGTAAAATGACAAGCTGATTTTTTGCATTTTGCAAATAAAAGGTTTTTTGTTACAAGTTAATATAAAAATGTAACAAATATTACAACAAATGAAACCAACTTTAAAAACTTTAAATTAACAATGTTATAGTGACCATATGAAATAAAATACTATCTGTGTTAGGTTGATGTGAATTTAGTTTATTTAGAATAAATTAATTATGTCTTGATTCTGTCAGTTCAATTGATAACATTGTGAGTACACGCATCTTTCAATAATTCACATATTTGTAGTAGCAACTGCATTGTATGACTGATCGTTTCGATTAATTTGCCCTTTCATTCCAAATGTAATCATCGCCAAATTACGAAATTTACTATTTGATGTAAAATAGACCAGTAGATTAACTGTAGAATCTAAATAAATACATATGTTAGCAAACATACTGAAATAAAAGTCAAATATTAATAATGTTGGAGTATTAAAAATGTCAGTTTGCTCAAAAATCTTACTGAAAAATGATGGAATCTCTAACAAAAAGAATAAAACACAAACAGTGATTATCATTCTGTCAGTATTCGAGCTTCTTTCGTTCATATTTCTCTCGCGTCGAAAGCGATTTACAGCCCTTATTTTGCGCAGAATAAGTGCACTAAATATGAAGACTAGAACAACGGGTCCGCCCGACTGTCCAATAAATATGGCCACTCCTAAATAAAGGTAAATGTACCATTTATAGACGCTCAAATATGGTGAACTCTCCAGAATTGTGCCAGTCTCTAAACAAAAGTTGATTCCCATATGAAGTAATCTGGGAATATAAAATAGACAGCATATGATCCAAACTAGAGGGAAAATCAATGCCAATTTTTCTCGCGTAATTTTTTTATTAAAGGTTGTAGATTGGCAGACAGCTTCAAATCTGAACGCCGCCAGCAAAACGATGGTCCAATTCCTGGATATCTGTGAACTGCCCATAAGGCCCTGGATAGAACGCAGCCATATGAAAACAAAACTTACCGAAACGTAGCCGTTCCGTATAAGTGGCGCATACAGGGCGCTGTACGCGATGGCAACGTTGAGAAGCAGGAATAAATTGAAGAAGGTTTCGAACATAGACAGTCCGGTAAGTAAACCGCTCATGCAGCACTTATTCCACTGCCTCCTGGTGAATATATACAAGGAAAAGGCATTGGCGATAACATTTATTGCCGCCAACATCATGCAGATAACATAGTATGCACGCTGGTCTGGAGGCATCACGTACTCGTCAGTGATGTTACATTTTTCTACACTAGAAACTAATGATGACATGTTGTCCATTTCGAATGACATTGTGTTACGAATTGTTGTATAAAACTAAACTTACAACCGGATTGTTTCCTAACAGCAATGAAAAGTTAACTGTAGACACTGACTTCTATAGTTATATGTTTAAAAAATGTGATTCAGTTGTTGTTATTGGATATATTTGTTAAACCAATAAATACTCCTAGTAATTTTGATAGGCAGATATGCACATATTTTCTTATCTGCTGGTGTTAAGAAGAAATTAATAAAAATATATATTTTAACAGAAATATATATAAATACATATAAATTATAATTAATAAAATTAAAAAGGAAGAAACGCTATCGTAAATAATATGTGTATACTAAATTATAATCAAATTATTTACTAACGCTGACAGCCTTACATTATTCGTCTCTAGTTAGGATTGTTTACGTATGTCACTATTATCTAATTCAATTTAAATATTTATATTATTTTATATAGCCCAAAGTGTTATAGTTAAACTTTATGTTAAATTTGTTAGTAAAATGTTATATTTTATTTCACATTAACTTTGAAAAAGATATAGCATATTATCTTACATAATAATTTGCTAGTTAATTATTTTATCTTAAATTCGTGTCCCAACCAGGGTTAATAAAATTGATTCAGATATTAGTAGACTTGTGGCATACGTTCATTGCTTGTTGTGTTTAATTGACAAACGTTTTTAAATTAAATTAATTGTATTGCATATTTTAAATCATTACTTATAGTTAAACCTGCTAATACGATTGCTCTACATATTTAACTTGTTAATATATTTTCCTAACATGGAGGAAATAGTTAATCATCTTCACAAAAAAGTATGTTGTTAGAAAATTGAAAAAAGTGAGCTAACAAAATAGATGCTACAAAGCGCGTTACTATTATTATTCATAGAAATAAATAATGTTACAATAATAATAAAATGAAGCTTATTCTAAGTTTACGGGTTACCAACGTCATTTTTGTTAAACTTATATGGATAATGTAAATCATATTGCCATAAAGTATGACGTTTTTTTGCTTTTGTTATATCTGCAGTTATTGTGATAATTTAACAAAAAGTTAAAATACGTCACCGTGACTTATGATAGTTGTTATTTTAGGAAATAAATTGTTGACAAATGGATATTAGAAACATCTAGTTAGGTTAGGTTAGATTTACATATCTCACAACTATTAAGTCACATATGTTACATACAAATATATCACATATCTCACAACTATTAAGTCACATATGTTACATACAAATATATCACATATGTCACAAACTATTCAGTTGAGAACAATGGTTACTAAAACGGTTCATAATCATTTAGTCAACACTAATTGATGTCATACACAAATGGCCTAGAATTCCTGTTACCTTTCTTCATGTTGGTAGCATTTATAATTTTTAGTTAAGTCCATGGTTGACCAGTATATCTTAAACAATAATATAGTACTACATGTGTATCACATATAGTCTTAAGTGTTTGATTGCGAGTAAAAGCATTTCACCTGTGTTAGGTCAACTTTGGAATTGTAATTTTATACATATTTCATAGACCACACAATACCGTGCTGGCGTACTTCCAAGTGAAATGCAATACGTGTATAATCTTTATTTTTATGTTTCACAGGGATGCTATGTATTCTAATTTGTACGTTGTCTATTTGTGGAACAAACTATTGCAACAATTATCAGCTATAGTTCAACCCATCAGTAAACCTAACTAGCATTATGTTTATTAAACCTAACTGGCATTTAAAACAAAACATGTCATTTTCTTTGTAGTAATTTAAATCTCAACAGTAAAAAAAATGTATTCTTGTAAACTAAACAATAGATCAAAACTTTTGAAAATGGGTTATTTTCGTAAACTCTTCAATCAACTAATCCACTTTTATTATATCAAATCCCAATGTTTCATTTTTCACTTTCGATGTAAGATCATAAGTTAACTGTAAAGTCAGGAAAAATTATTTCCTATCGTTATTAATTATGATCACACTATTATAAGAATAAGTAATGATGGTTATTATTTAGAGTTAAAATATGTATAGTAACATGATGTCTGTCGAAGGCCACACTAACAGGTCCGATAAAAAATAATTGCATAAGAAACAGACCAAAGAAAATGTTTTTCATCATCGGGCATTCTAATAACTCAAAGACAATTCTCTCAATTATGATCAATATATTTAATTTAAAATATACTCACTAAATTTGATTTTGCTTTGTTATTATAAAAATCAATACACTAAAATTGATCTTAGTAGATATATTTTTTAATGTTATATTTTTATTTGATTTAGTATATTGTTTGAATAATAATGTATGTACATTTTAGTGTTAGTTGTAATTTCAAATATATAGAACAAAGTTTCTAATATGTCTTATTTTTTTACTATTAATGTGGTTATTATTAAAAATTTTATAAAAGTGCAACCTTTTAATGTATTATACGATATTTACATATGCGTTTTAGTATATTGACACGGTGGTACAATATTGCAAGGTTTGGTTGCTAAGTAAGACGTACTGCTAAGTAAACAACATGTTTCTGGTCAGTAACTATGGAGATACGGTATATTTGAAAATATATTTTTTTAATTTCACAAGTTTTGAGGTGTCACAATATGAAACCAAAGTCTAGTAACCATCCGTTACTAAGATATCAATTATATTGATTTAGTGGTTTTAGGATTTGGGAAAATAACTATGGACAGTTCAGTAGCCCTATGTGAAAATTAGATATCGATCTATGTTTTCGTTTGGCGTAGATTTAAAAAATTTAAAAAGGCCATTTTGGTGCCAAAAATGTTCTAAGAGCTATAAAAATGCAACAAGGTCGAAATTTAAAAAATGTGTTCGAATGCGATGCCTTTTAATTTTGAAAGGTACCTGTACCAAATTTGAGTTCAATCGGGCGAAGATTCGTGCGGGATTAGGAAGGATGTTATTTTTAGAGTTCCGTTTTTGAGGCTTAAACCAAACCTATATGGCAAGGTGCGCAAGATTCCGGACTATCATCTGGAATCGGAAAATGGTAAAAATCGACCGTGGGTTCGGAAGCATTGGTACCCGTGCTAATCCCAAGGTAAAGTGCTCTTGGGATAAGGATTTTGCTCTTTTTTTCGCCCCTAGAAAAAGAACCAAAGTTCGGATCGAGCTGAAATTTGTAAGAACGAAGATCGTCGGTGAACAGCTACGCTACACAATTTTTCTGAAAACAGCCGTTAGATAGGCTAGGAAAGATGGTATGCTACAAGGACCTAACCCAACCATAAAAGAGATTTAATATTTCATAACAATTTTTTGGTTAATATCAAATTATTTATAATCAATTTATTAATATTAATCTACACTTATAACTTGTGATATTTATGACAATACTATGATGTTTTCTAAATTGTTTTTTTAAATATTTTGTTAATTTATACCGTTAATTTTATATAGTGAACGATTACCCTTTTAAAATATGTTATTCTATATTGATATACTTTACATATCATTTTAAAAGACGAAATCCATATTATTTCGTTTAATAATTCGTAACTCACTTAGTACCTAGTACATAATATAAATGTTGTTTACGATTTGAAATAATATTATATATAATAAATAGGAGTAGGAATGTAAAAAAATACAAAAATACTTATATGCGAGTATATGTTGTGATTGAAATGATTTAATTGTATTTTCAATGTTAGAAAAATAAACGATTTTGTTAACATTTTTAGTAAATGTGATTCGGTTACAAAAGTTAAAATTTGTCAATTGAATATATTTAAAATTTTCAACTTTTGATTTGAAATTAAACAGATGAACTGGGAGTAAATATTATATATATTTTGTTTTATCATCTGTTGTGCAAACACTTTACATCCGATTTAGCTGAAAATTTCAAACATTTACTAAATACCGATAATAATGTTTGATACGTTTTTTTATATAAATTGATGTCAGTGTTTAAAAATAGTGAAAACCGTATATTTTTAGCCAAAAAATTGATAAAATTTGTCGCAAATGTTGATGTCATCAACGTCCGACGTCATGATTGTAAAACCAAAGATAGTGTTTCTAGTTTTGTGCATATATATATATATATATATATATTTGATGTATTCAGTTAAATATGAAAACCTTCCTTGTTATGTTACTGTTATAAGTTGGCTTAGATAAATAAGCTTTTATTCAACAAAACATGACATTCGTTTGAACAAGACGTTTGAACAAGAATTATTAAACTATAATAAATAATACGTTTCTAATAGATATATTCAAATATTCAAATATGCAATCAATATAGATATAGAGATAATGTTTAATATTACAACATTCCTCCCCACTTAAATGAAGATAACAAGGGAGTATATTGTTCGGTATTACGTCATGGTGAGTATCTCTCGGGTAACTTGCGTAGTCGAGTTGGTCTAGAATTAATTAGTTGAAAGTTGTCAAATGGAGGAATTAATGGGGTAGTTGGATGACTAGATTGTGTGTCTTCCTCAGTGTTTTCAACAAGGCTTGGGTGATCAGCAGGGGTGTCTTCTTCAGTGGTTTCCACAAAATTATCAACCTCTTCTTCGATCGTATCCAGTTTTATATAGTGTTGATCATTGTTAGCCGGCGAAAGTGCGCGTGTTGAGATTGTGTCGATCCTCCCATTAGTTTGTTTTACTCGAGCAAAAAAAGGGTTGATTACTTGAATTATATCAACGGGTTGGACAAGAGGGTCTTCTTTGTTCCGAACGAAAGTTTTCATATATGCGCCTTTTCCTGCCTGTAGCCAGTCTGGAAGACTAAATCCTTGGATACTGTGACGTTCAAAAGTAAACATTCGGGAATGTGGTGTTTGATTAGTGACTGTACATATTAAGCTGCGGATGGCCGCCAGTGCTTGGGGCAGAATATATTCCCACATTCCTTGTGACAATTTGCGTGAGTGTAACATACACTTGATGGATTTCCATATTACGCCATTATATTTTTCTGTTTGACCATTGCATTGCGGATTGTACGGTGTTGTTCTAGAGTGAGAAATTCCACATCGAATGAGGTATTGATCAAACTCCTGAGACATAAATTGTGTTCCTCTGTCTGAGTGTATAAAGTTTGGGGTCCCAAATATTGAAAATATTTGTTGAAGACACTCGATCACTGCTTTGGATGTTATCTCTTTGAGTGGATAAGCAAAGGGAAAGCGACTGTATTCGTCAATTATTACTAATAGGAATCGGTTGCCTGTTTTGTTGGCAGGTGCTTTTGGGCCAACAATGTCTATATTTAATCTTTCGAATGGTCGCATAGCTTTAATCAAATGTGCATTTTCATTTGGTTTAAAATATTTCGGTTTGCATTCAAGACACGTTACACATTTTGTTGTTAGAGTTCTTACATCTTCTAACGAGTATGGCAAGTTATGACGCTGAACATATTCCCATAGTCTTGAAATACCTGGATGACCCAGATTATCGTGTATTTTTGTTAGACGATCCAGATTGGGTGTTGTAGTTTGTATAGTTGTTGCTATTCTTGACAAGGTATCTGCTGAGATGTTTTCGGCGCCTCTGCGGTAAATTATATCATAATGATATTCGGATAATTCTAACTTCCATCTCGCTAATTTATCATTTTTAATTCTTGATTTTTGTTTTGAAAAGATGTAGGAAATTGCTTTCTGATCTGTTTTAATAAGT
>JAUZND010006424.1:0-10769 GCA_034780555.1 Coelogynopora nodosa | reverse complement strand
GCTCGAACCTGCTCCGAGACAACACCCTCGGCATCCGCAAACCAGCGTCTTAACCACTCGGCCATCCCATTCCCAACCACCCTTTTTTGGCGTCTCAAACACCCTTTTTTCTAACAGAGATATCCAGGTGTGTAGTTGTGATTTTACCTCTATTAATAAGGCCCGTGTTGACCGACATTGAAAATTAAAAGCAACCTGCCAAATCAAATGTGCCACATGCTCAGGTAATTTTAAAAGCTCGAAAGGTTTTTCTCGTCATAAATGTCTAAGAAAACTTACTGTTGACCAAGAGCAGCCTATTAATACTCGCTTTGATATTGATACCATTTCAACAATGGCAATAAAGATAAAGGGTCAATTTCGTGTGCCAGATTCCACTACTGACAAAATATTCTCAATTGTTACCAACTTAGTGAGTGACATGAGGCCACTAATTGATTCTTTAAAATATGGGAAAATTTGATGATAAAGTTCTGGAGTTATGCGGTTTTCAAAATAAGTACCAAAGAAGCAAAAAAATTGAAAAAAGATTCACTGTTCTTTCACCCCAGGAAGTTAGTTTTTATAATGGCAAAGGCTATTACTTTTCATTTTTCGAAATTATACATGTCTGCTTGAAAATTCCTGAAATTGTGGAATTTGTTACAAAGGAACGCGCATGTGAAACAGACAAACAATCAGATTTTAGCAGACATAAGTTCACCTTGCTGTTTCTCATGTAATCTGTATTGTGATGATATACAAGTCACGAATCCAATAGGAAAACACAGGAAAACCCATAAACTGACCATTTTTTATGTGCAACTTCATTGTCTGCTACCCAATTTGCGTTCTAAGCTCATATCTATTTTCCCGATTGCCGTTATTCCTGCTAAGATTGTTCGTAATAACCCACAAAATGCCTATGCTAAAATTCTTGGAAATTTAATTGAGAACTGTAATATTTTGAAAGCGGGCAAATTATTCGATTCAGCAATTGGTACATTGAGACTATGCTTAGAATTCGTGTTATTTCAAGGAGATACTTTGGCATCGAATCACATTTCTGGTTTTAAAGGAAGTTGTAGTCCAAACGTATTTCGTTGTTGCAGACGGTGTTTCTCCAAATTAATTTCTCCAAATTAAGACAAATGCGAGTAAATCATAAAGAATCACCTTGTAATCTCAGAAGTCTCAAGGAGCACAGGTTGCAACTTTCTAATTTGTCAGTTCTTTCTAAAAAAGCCCCAATTTACTGGTCTTGTTCATATGGTGTAAATTATGAAAGTGCATTACTAAAAATCTATGATTGAATAAAGCTGTGTTTTCCAGACTGTATAGGTGTATTCCTTGAAAAAGAGTTATTCGAAATTTAGAATATTATAAATATGCTGTCTATCTGTGTTCTATGATTGTCGAAATAAACTTTTCATTTAATTATTTATGTTATTCAAGTTTTGTCTTAAATAATTTTTTTAATCTGAAAATTTACTCTTGCAAATCATGCACGAAATCATAAATCTTTTCGCCATTTATTACCGCCGACAGCATTCGTGATCTTGAAATGATTGTCGAACGTCACAATAGCTCTTTCATGCAGTTATATCCTAATTCTTTTATACCAAAACATCATTTCTTAATACATCTAATCGGACAAATAAAGAAAGTTGGTCCACTGAAAAACCACTATTGCTTGGCCTTTAAGCTAAGCATAATGTAATTAAAAGTGTCAGGTGGTACAATTTTGTAAATATAGCTCTTTCCGTATCCAAATATTTACAGTACAAATCAATGATGAGGGTTCTTTAGTTGCAAAGCCTTTTTCTGCAAAAAAGCCATTTTTCAAGAACCGTGTCCAAATTGATTCGATTGTGTACAAAGTTGGTGACATCATTTGCTTTGCATCACTGGAACACTACTCCTTCTTTCAAATAATTCAGCTTGAAGACAACACAAAGGCCCATGTAATTGCCTATCGAACTGTTCAGTATATTCCGAACAAGTTGGCTTATCACGTTGTCCCTATACGTCAAGCGAGTATGTTTTACAATTAACTGAACTGATGACTCCTTGGCCTGTGACCAAATTCATTTCTGATGGAATTGTTTTAATTTTTCCGCGATATGTGCATAGAAATTCTGTTTTTCTTGTGTAAACCTTATCCCCTGGGAATGCGATTGCAGTCCTTTTAATGGCTAAACCTTACCCCAGAGAACGCGATAACGGCCCTTTTGAACTTTTGAAAGCCACCACTTTATTATTGATTACAACTAATACAATTGTTATTGTTAAATTAACCCCATCCCTTGAGAAAGTCATTGCAGTCTTTTTTAGGACAGCTACTTTTCTGTTTCTATGATCTTAGAAATACCATATCATATATTGTCCATTTTCATACATTTGCAGACATTCTGACAAAGAGTATGTATACATTCATATAAGAGTAGTACTCTAGTAAAAAAATAAAACTTAATCTATCATCATAATTTTTGGTGTGTATTTTCTATATGCACTACAGTTCAATATTATATTTAAATATTTGTTACATACCTATAGCATTAGATAGGGGCCTTAAAACTTCCTATACTTACAGTATGTCCACTATGTGGTATGCATTTAATTATGTATTTTGACATTTATTTTATGTAAGTAAATGATCTACATATATTAATTCATTAAATTTTTCACTCTAATCTTATATTGCCTACTATTATACAAACATTGACATTATAATGAAAATGTTAAATACTTTACCAAAAAAGTTAGTATACAATGTATATGTCACATAATATATTGTAATACAATATGTTTGCTATTGTTTATTTAATGTTTTATAACTAACCCATACTTAAATATTTGTGTTACACTATTATGAATTTTATTTCAGTAATTGTAGTATTAGTGTATTGTTCAACGGTGTGTGGAATTGTTACTTATTACGTTACTATGAATATGGAATTTCCAATATAATTAATTATTTAATATTGGAGTATAAAGAATACATAATAATATATTCCACCTCCCTTTTAATGGATATAACATTTTGTAAGATGTTTTACTTCCTACAGCACAGATTTATTTCCCGTGGTTTCATCTGTGCCAGGGGCACCAGTGTCCTTTGAATCTGAGGAAGCGACAATCTCTTCTGTCTCCAGGTCGACAGCTTCATCTGAGTTTCCTACTGTGTACCCTCTTCCCAAATTCAGTGAGAACATTGAGTTACAGATGAGGTTGAAATCAGCCAAATTTCAGGAGCCTCACTCCCAGATTAGGGATATGATTGTGCAAACAATCTTTGAAGATCTGACTGAAAAATATGGCATTTGGTAAATACTGCTTCAATTGATAAAATAGCCTATAACTTTTTTCGTTTTTATCTCTTGTTCTATAATCATTACATTATTAGCAATCGATTCGAGTATGAATTGCAAGGGTGATTTTTAATGGTCATTCTTTAAATTAGCATAATTTAATACTGAATACATGGGAAGTAAATGTTATACTATCTTATAATATATAAGCCTAAATGTGATTACTAGACTGTTATAACCCTTCGTACGTGGACATATTTTGTAGGGTTTGCTAAAATTACAGAATGAAAATAGGTAATGTATGTATTATTATATATTATGAAACAAAAATATATCATTTTTAACCTATTGCTTTGCGTAATAACAATTATAATACTACCTAAAACGATTTTATATTCTCTAGATTATTATTTAATGATACATTAATAGTCATAAAAGTATAATGATGTAGCTAAAATAAGATGATAACTCAATAATTGGCAAATACAATGTCATTTTTTCAAATTAGCAAATAAACGTTTTTTTATAAATAAATATATTTTATTACTTGGAAATACCAAATTTGATTATTATAAAAGATGCATTTCTGGGAAAATCTATTTTTAGAACTTGGAAATACCAAATTGTATGCATGTGGAACATTGGAGGAAACGAATTATCTTCGTTTGTTGAACAAGGGGCCACAGAGGCAGCTTCTATGCTGCAATCGCTCTTGAAACGTACAGGTACGGAGGTTACTCCTCTTATGGCCAATCTCATGGAGCAGATCAGCACATGCCAGCTTGATGCGGATGCACTTGCTATGTCATGTTGGTCACGGCGCGTTGTTCCGCTTGCTATGGGCCATGTTCTTTGGAGATTGCGGTGGAATAGATTCACCCCATATGGCATTGAGCCCCTCAATATTGATTGGGCTTTTACTGTCCGCCCTGCTATATGAGGCCTATATTCGAGCGACATCCATATAGACATTCTGGATGACCTCCAGATGTCTGGGCCAAATGCTGGTTGGTACGCCAATCGCGGGGATAGCATTGTGCTTATACCAAATCCTCTAAGGCATTTTGGAACTGTATAGAGGATTTTAAAACATTTAAATATATGGCACTATTCCTATGATGAGACAATAAGATGAGTAGTTATTATAAAATAGCTGTTTAACCCCATAGAAAAATAGAAAAAAATTAACCAAAAAAGCAATAATTTAATTGATTATTTTTTTTTACAAAACTACGAATACTATTGAAACATAGGTAAACAATGTTATTATTAAAAAATATATATTTAAGCGAATATAAAATGTAATAAAATTATTTTTTATAAAATTATTTTAGTCATTAAGTGCTCACTGACAGGAGACAGCTAAAGATGCAGTTCTCACTGACTTTCAATCTTCGAAATCTTCTGTAACAGATGCACTTGAAGAAGTGGCAACATCATATTCCATGCGGAAACATTTACAAGCCACAAACAATTACATAGAGCCAAACTATTTTAGATAATAAAAAGGCCGCTTCAAATAATATTCTGAAAACAATGTACGATGGAGCTATTTTTAAAGAAAACAATTGCGTTTCAGAAGAAAGTAGAGAATATTTTAAAAACCTTCATTTAATTCTTTATTACGATGAGATAGAAGTGACTAATCCTATAGGATCAAATAAAAAAAGCACAAACTTGGCATGTTTTACTACACATTTGCTAATTTTAGCACAAAATATTCATCTAAGACAGATTCGTGCTTTCTATTGGGAATTTGGAAAACAAACAATATTAAAAAATATGAAATTTCGGCTACATTTACTAAGGAAATGTGCCAACTTCAGAATAAAACAATTATTTCTGGAATCTCGACCAGGGTGCATTTAGCTTCTTGCATAGCAGACACCCCAGCGATGACAGCTTTGACTGGTTTCAAAGAATCAGTCGGGGGGGCTAATCGTATGTGTAGGTTCTGCTATACAAGCATCAAAGACGCATCAGACAGCTTTAATGCAGATAATTTTATTTTAAGATTTCTGAGTCAACATAAAGAAGATTGCCGAAATCTTAAAAACTCTTTACATACCGGAGTAAACCGAAGTTCTTCTTTATTAAATTCACCTTGTTTAAATTTAATTCGTCAGTGTCCTCTTCATTTAATGCACCTTTTAATCGAAGGTATCCTCTCTATTTTTCGCTTTCTTTTCTAAATAAACGCATCAATGATTTTCCGTTCGGCCTTAAAGAAAAAACAAAAAACCAGCAGAAATAACATCTAAACAATTATCCGAATCTTTAAATCAAAGCGCTGATAAAATTGAAATGTTGTGCAGTTTGCTTCCAATTCTTTTTTTAGACAATATAACTTATGACCACATCGTTTTTACTTTATTTATTCAATATTTAAATTTAACAAGTCTCGTTCTATCGCCAGTAATTGCTACTGATAAAATGTCATACTTAGAATTACAAATTAAAACATTTCTAGCCTTTTTCAATTAAATATTTCAAAATAAAATTACTCCCAAACTTCATTATTTAGTCCATATTCCAAAACTATTACTAGATATGGGACTTCTAATTCATGTTTGGGCAATGCGATTCGAAGTTGTTCATAAAACATTCAAACGGTTTGCACCAATTGCCAATTGAATTATAAAAACAATTCTGAAAAATTGTGCCTCAACTTTTTAAATCTTACAAAACCTGGTGCACATCCTTTATTTAAAAATGATTTTTTAACTGGAAACGTTAAATATCCAACACATCCAGAACATATTTCACGTTTTTGTTGTCAATGTGAATTCTATTGATTTTATGTTATACTTGGATTACTTATTTTGGTACTCATTATAAATCCATTTTTTTCGTAATAATTTCGGTCAGCGATGGCTTACCAACTTTTGTAAAATTTTGATATTGTTTTAGTTAATGGTGAAATTTACTTTCAGTTGTTAGTTATGAACCTGTGTGGTGTGGATGAGTTTTTACATGCATACTATCTTCTACCAACACATCACATTGTTTATGTTAAACAAATTGATTTTTATTCTTGTGAGCCATATGATGGCTATCAATTGTCGGACAATTTTTTGATTCCGTTTCGTTTAATTTTTTAATATGTTCTTCAAATTGAATATTAATTTAACAGTATACAGTTAACTGGGACAGTCCAAATACAAAACTATTAATATCTTATACAAAAGGCTATGTAGAATGTAACTGCAAGAAATTAATGTAATTTTTTGCTATTATAATTTTAATTATTTGTGTTGCATTTGTATTTTAAAATACATATAAAACATTACAATA
Organism: Coelogynopora nodosa; assembly: GCA_034780555.1. Lineage (NCBI taxonomy): Eukaryota > Metazoa > Platyhelminthes > Proseriata > Coelogynoporidae > Coelogynopora > Coelogynopora nodosa. Next base: position 4,185 of record JAUZND010006424.1, on the reverse strand, counting down.
TAATATTTTTTGTAACATTATATAATTATTCTAAAATATAATAAAAAATTCTATATAAATTAACTCAAACATTATTACAAAAAACAAATAAATGTTATTATAAATAGCAAACAAACACATTTATTTTTGGATTACATCAAATACTTGTGATTACCATTATTTAAGTATGTGTATATAAATAGAATTATTAATACATTAAATCGTATTTTATTATGTATATAACAATATTTTTATATGCCAATTAGGTTGATTAAATTCAATATTTCAGATATACAGTAAGTTGTTAATAATTTACATTAAATACAACACTATATTTTAATGCTTCTAATTATCACAGGTTGATTCATAATTTTGATTAAAGGATACATACAAAGTGGTTGAAAGTTATATTAATTAAATCAAAAATCCAATAATATTAAAAAAATTAAACAATGATTTTAATGTTAAATAGTTTACATTACCTATATAATTTGAAAGAGGGACTAATAGTTTGATGTAATAACACTTTCAGCTGTTATTATGATCCACGTAAATTGATATTATTAAATCTGTTCAAATAATAATAGCAAATGTATATTAAGTTATGTGGGAGGGTTATACATATACCCTATCTGTACCCTTTGATATAGGCCTATTATACAGTCGTATATAATTATTTAACATATTTGGGGTTATAAATTATTATATAAAATAATTACATAACTTGGCAACTCTATTTAATAAATATTGATTATATATGTTTAATTTAACAACAATTTATGACGCCTTTTCTTATAATGGCAACATTTGATTATCTTGTTTATTAAGATATTATTCTTAATTATTAAAATTTATTATAATATTTTGATTAAAATATACATTTTTTATACAAAACGTTTTATTTTTTAATAATTTTATAGTTACATGTTACAATTTCATGTTAATTTTTATTATTTTTGTTATTTATTTTTATTTATGTTAACAAACAAAATTAAGTATAATATAAAATTTTGTATTATACAATTATTATATACTTAAATATCTATAAGTGCAATGAATAGCAACATTTATGTATATAACAATTATATATAAGAAAAGTATATATACGTGTATGGCCTACTATAAGTATCTATAATAAATAAGTATAGTAAAAATACAATGTTTATTTAAGTTTTTAAAGAATTATATTAGATATTATATAAATTCCATTACTTCATTTTTCAATTAAATAATAATAATTGTTTTATTTAATTATATTTTGTATTAATTAATTTTATTATTATCAGCTAAAATGGATCAGCTTTCATTTATTGCTCAAAAGTTTGGAATACATAAGGAGTTCATCGACATATTTATAAGTAAGTATAAAGTATTATTAAAAATATAATATTATCTTTTAAATATCATTATGTTCAGGATAAATGAAAATAAAAAATATCACATTGCACACCATTACACATAATTGCACACCTTAAATTTTAACAAATAAATGTATTTAGCAAAAAAGATGTTTACTGTAGAACATAGTAAAATGTATGCAGCTACATACTATTTACTAACTTTCCTACGTATATGTGTTCGAAATACTTCAGCTATCAAAATCTATGCAAAAAATATGTATAAAATAAAATGAATCTGTTTGATATAGAAATATGATTATATGATATATATATATATATGATTCTATATAAATATCGTCAATTTCAATCTATTCGAAAAATTGCACATTTTCCTTTCAGCCCATTAGGAAGCTCACTGGATGCAAATCCTGATTGCGTAATTTCAAGGAGATGTTTTTGAAACATGTGCTTCAGCTTGAGGGCCCTTAACCTTATGCAGCTTTTCCTATTGCCAACCTACATGTTGCTGTGGAAATCCCAGCAACTGTCAACAATCTAAAGCCAAGGAAGTGATGTGTCATGCAAATGGTCTCTCGAAGGACTCACGTTTTATGTGTGTGGATTGTGTCAGGCAGCCTGGTTTGTGTCTGGGAGACTGTTTCCGAGCGGCTTACATATAGCTTACATCTCTCTTACTTTTGTTTACTACACAATAAATATCTTCAATCTCTCTAACTGTTTTCCTTTTGTTTTTTTGATTCTGATGATAAACAGATACAGAAAAGCATCATTAAATTACATTTGTGCAATAATTGCGTAACTGAATAAGTGGGATTTATTGAAAGCATTAATTTTTATAAAATAAGAAATGATTCAGCGATAAACAAAAAGTAAAAAATAACAAACGAAAAACATTTCTCAGTTCACCTCAGCAGTAAAAATAAGTAGAAATGTTGGATGCTTACAAGAGTATGTTTTTTTACAAAACTAAAAATATATAGTAGCACTGTGAATCAAATAGATATAATTAACATGCTGTTCACATCCGTTCTGTGCCAAAATTATAACTAAAATGCATACAAATTTCAACCAATCAAAAATGAACAATTTTTTTATGCTAGCGTTTATAAAACACCCGATGCAGAGCCAGAGAATACATACATTTAGAAATCAATGCCCATCCTCATTCCTCAAAGGGTTAATAATTTATCATTTTTATTACATAATACACTGTAAAAAATAATGGCTAAACGTTAGGCGGATCCCGTTAGGCGTAGCTAAACGTTCTAGCGTTAAACCACGCTTAACATAAATCCACAAAATATAACCTAACGTTTAGGCGATTATTATAAATTGGCTAGACGTTAGGCTCGGCTAACGTTAAGCCAAAAATATAGCCTAACGTTCAGCCAAATATAATCGACTAACGCCAAGCAATTAAAATAATTTGATTTTATAACTGTTTCAATAAAAAAGATAACAATATACTTATTTATTTTAAGAGACTTATCACATATAAATGTTAAGTGATTTGAATATGGCGGACGCTAAACATATAAAAATGTATAATAATGAATTATTATTTCAAAAATTGTCCTATTTGTAATATATAAAATATTTATTTATTATTAAATATTCCCATGGGAATCAAATAACGTAACACATTTACTCATTAGTATATTCAAATGGTGAAAATTTAAATATGAAAAAAATATTAATTATATATTTTGAATCTATATAATCAATATACAGCATTAATGTATATTTATAAATCAATCGATACAGCAAGAGCAACGACGATGAAGAGTAGATAGTGCTTTTGCATGACTAGGTCACATACTACAAGAAGTATTAGATAAATTGGAGACAGACGTAACTGTGGTAAGAATCCAAAAAAACAATCCGCATATATTGATTATTCAGTTAATAGGTAATTTTAAATTTAACAATGTCACGAAATAATTGGTAAGCTAAAAAAATTTCTTGTATCAAGCAGAGTAATTTTTTTGAATTTTTTATGTAAGTTTTTTTATAATTAATATTATAAGATATAACTAAAAAATCTTTAAAAAATCTAAATATATATTTATACATTTTCACCATTATGTAGTAGGCCAAATTATTTGTTGCTTAGTTAAAATATTAATTATTTTCCATTAATTTATACTACACACAATATACTGTGCGACAACATTTTCATTCTGTACTACAAATTCGAATAACATGCTTCAGATCACAGTGTTGTCCGGTATGTCAGTTGCAATTTCCGCTCAAACAGTCAGCGAAATTGTCAGCTGAACATATCACTTCCCACAACGAAGATGGCACGATCTTCGTTTGTAGTACGTGCAATGTGTACAACTCCGGGAAGCTGTCGTCGGTGTCCTCTCACCGGTCCGGTTGTCTCCGGAAAATGGGGCACGACTCTCAGGGTCCAGCTCCATTAACCTGTCACCTACCTTCTCCTTCTATACATATTCATACCCTTAACCAAACCCAGTCGAGCTTCACATCTCACACCACCTCGGTTCATACCGGTTGGGATACCAACACCGGTATAAATGTGGAGGTTACAGATAACGATGTTACCCTTGCAGGGGATCTCCCCGCCTTATCTTCCTCCATTCTCATACCCTGCACTCAGCCAGAGACGGTTTGTGGGTCCGTCTCTGGTAGCATTCAGACGGGGGAGATCGCGTGTATGGCCTACTATAAGTGTCTATAATAAATAAGTATAGTAAAAATACAATGTTTATTTAAGTTTTTAAAGAATTATATTAGATATTAATTAAATTCCATTACTTCATTTTTCAATTAAATAATAATAATTGTTTTATTTAATTATATTTTGTATTAATTAATTTTA
>JAUZND010006423.1:0-10770 GCA_034780555.1 Coelogynopora nodosa | reverse complement strand
TCCGACTTTTCGAACGACTGATTCTTTAAAAGCGAGTCTGGAATCGGAACCGATTCTACTTTTCGAAAACGCTCAATTTCACACTTATTGATCGTACGTACGTACAATGAATCCATTGCTAATTTAATAATACATACATAAATTCACGATCACATTAGCGCAGCACCTACACGCGTCAGTGTGTTAGAGCTAAAAAGACGCTTTCTCGCTACACGTCTGCACCAGCAGCACCCGGGGTCTGGTCTTGTCCACTACATTACAGTGTGCCAGAAAGAGAACTACACAGACGCCCCTGCCCCCCTATAGCAGGTCTGGTAAGTGAGGAGGTAGTGACAGACATAAAGCCTGCCTCTGCCTGTGACCATCGAGTAAACATTGTGTGCTAATTGACAGTGTTCATATAGCTGCCAGCCTAACATGACATAGTGTGATCGCAGTACTACACACAGCTGGCTGGAGGAACAGCTTCTGTTGTGTCCTGTTCAGTAAGTACAGAGAAAGCAAATATTTACTTACTATTGTTATTGAGGTGACGTATACTGTAGTGCAAAAGTATGAATCATTCATTCTATCTTTATAGAAGTCTATTAAAAATGAAAAACATTTGATATATTGTGCGTTAAGACCAAACGCCATGCGAGGTGGCGCGGTATTAGTTTTCAAATCGCAATTTAACAGCCACTGATTTACATCCAGTATACATTGTTTAGACAAATCCAAGTGACCGTTATATCAGAATATCATCTAATAAATGGGGTACTAACTAACATTGTTCAATCAAACTATAGTTTAGAACCCAAAGTTTGCCAATTAAGAATTATTGTCTCTCGGATCTAGGCCTATGAGGAGAAAACACGGTGCAAGTTAGGGCAGCAAAGCAGTGCCACTCCAGCGAGGGAATGTAAACATCGTTCTCTTCGAGTATACCAGATAACACACAACTGCACCTGTTATCCAAGGGAATGTGAGCTGGTTGAATGATATAGTTCTGTTTTCTATACTTATAACAGTAACGTAAATAAACACAATAATATTGTACTGCACATTTAACAAATGATTAACAAGTTGCAGGTGTCTTAGAAAACAATTAATAAACATTTAAAAAAATCAAAATACAACTGACTACTTTCAGAGGGTAACATGAAGAATTAGAAAACAAGTAAAGTCATACAACTTGATTTAAATTGGTCTCAATCTAGTCACAAACCAAAACGATTATCATTATAGGTATAAATTGTTTACATTTTCAAATTATAAAAAACGTAAAAATGTATTTGTGTAGAATTTTAATATAAAATGTAACCGGAAATGTTTATTTGACAATTCAAGAGGTAATGGAAATTATATCGATTAGATAAACAAATTTATTTAATGAATACTGAATCATGAATATCTTCCAATAATTTCCACTACATACTGATCAATGTTAATCATTTCATACTTACATAAGAAATAAAAATCAATAAACCAGATATTAGTTTTGTTCATATTTATTTGCATATTATATGTTTGAAACACGTAAACATGGTTTCTAGCACTGAATAAACAGACTGAACATTCGATTAGTTAACAATAATTATTGCTAAATCAGGAATTCTACTAATTTAAACCTATTATTGATAATGCCTAACATTTATAAATTATGTAGATACCGTCTTTAACGTTCATCAAATGAGGTATATTAAAGGGATAATCCCATAGATTCGAATGATTGAAATATAAGTAGTTGATTGTGCCTCCTATCCTGCTATGTTAAATATTAGTTCTGGTTGTAGTCCCAATAAAAAGCCGGTCTATAAGATTGAAGAACCTCGGCGAAGAGACTATATCCATAAGTTATTTGGTCTAGATAATTATCAAATGTTAGTAGCGGAGAAGAAACTGAAAGAGAAAACTAGAAGTGATCAATTAAAAGATTGTGTTGACAGATATCGGAAAAGATTTACTAAAACGCGCGCCGTCTATTCACTGTTGAATTAGGTAATAGTTTGAAAAGTTATTTTAACTAATTCTATTAAATCTATATCATAAAAGATATGTGGATTATAAAACAGGTTTTAAGAATGCATATTATTTGAATTAGTTATAAATGAGGTATTAGGTTAGCTTTTACGGTTGATCTGAAAGCAAGACAGTTGTCAGAAATGAATGCCATACTAAGCCAGCTGAGAATCGTTAGAGAACGTTACACTGACTCTAAACCTAAACCACAGAGAAGATGAAGTTGACAGTAATCCTACCTTATTAATTAATGACTATCAGTTGCACCAGATGGGACAATGACAAAAACAAACAACTTCAATTTAGCAAACGTTACTTTTGGATTTTAACTGTTGTCATAATTAGAAAAGAATTGAGCGCTTCAGTAGTAAGACATAAATTATACTTTGGTTACCTTCTGTGTGAGGTAAGGTTGATCGCGTATACGTGGTAACCTTTTGAACAAAAATAACGCGTCTAGGAAGTATATAGATAGGCGCGAGACATGAGACAATTGAATTAATAACTTCGTGAATAGTTTTAGTAAATTGGAATAATCGTGAACAATAAATAAATTAAGTGATGCACGTTATAATTTAATATTATAGAACATTTTCTCCGATAAAAAAACAGCTTTAAAATCGAGTCATATTGACTAATATTGAAACCAATTAATAATTCACCGCTATAGAATTATTCTAATTGTCACACATAACATAATATCTCCCCCCACTATGCGTTGTGAAAATCATTATAAACGATTAAATAATAACTTATAAAGCAACAAATAAATCAATACACAATTTGCTTTAAAGTAAATTAATAAAGTAGATCTTTACTACGATATAAAAGGATACCATATCAGATATTTTACATAACCTATAATTAAATTTTGAATATAGCCACGATGAAAACTGTTAAAATATAAATTAATATATAAACAAGATGTGTTCTTATAAATAATGAAATCCCCAAGCGCTGATAGTAATTTTGATTTTATTTAGCGAAGATTTAAAATGTATCGCTTTTAGTAGTACATTAATATTCAAATAAATGTTAATAATATTCAAAATGTACGAAATACTTCTTTAGTATTGTTAATGAAGTCACAATATCTATAGCCGCTGAAGGTGTAAAGTCTAGCACTATAGTTTAGTCACCTCCACAATATACACCAATCAATTTCACTTATTTACACATTCCACTTGGTGAGTTGCTCGGCTGATATTTAAATCCAAGAGGTTTCACTTGCCTTCTTATCATTTCAGCCTTGTTTTATAGAGTACAATATATTTGTTTGGATATTAAACACTTTATAATGTTTATTTGTAGTTTGATAATAACACAGTATTTTGTTTGACTTTTATGAAAAAACGAGTCCCGAATGATATTTTCCTAATCCTCAACTATCTTGATATTATTGTAAAATGTTGTCAGTTTTATAGTGGTCGTTTTGAATTTTGATTTGTTTTGTCATGGTGTTGAGAAATGAAAAAGAATGTGATCGTTTACTATCTTATAAACATTACAATTGGAAATTACTCCTAATCTTAAGACAAGGTACATTGGCTGGGTGATACTTTTACTATTACTATTATTGATAGTAGGTTATAGTCCACGAAGATGTTTGCATTGTAGTGAACAAAGTGACAATTCTGATGATAGACACACTATTAAAGTCTACAATTCGTCGAGCTGAATACCTGAACCCCAAACCGACCTGTAGGGGGAAGTCTAGGTAATCTAAAAACATACATACAGTTGAAGAACCACTACTGAGTCGACTGAAACCTTGTAACCCTACTGACAACTGACAATGGACAGTGCAACATCGTCGAGTCGAAGGTCAATAGGCATGTTTTCTGTTCATGTCAGGTCTACCAAGATCGGCAGATACAGATCATAAGTATCCGGGGGTCGGGGGGTAAATCAAAACCGTTATTGACAAAACACGTTATTGTCTATTAATAGAAGAGAATTGAGGAACTTTCAGTGCAGCAGAACACGTTTTACACCACTCAGGAATGACGCCGGAGAAATCGTAGAAAACAGGTCATGCTAACAGTTAATTTGTTTTTTTAACCAATGAAAAACTGTCAAGCCGTCATTTAAATCCGTCATCATAGGCGAATATTTATAGAATTCAATCGGTAATGACGTGTTTATAATACTCTCTGTATAGTGTGCGTATTTAGGTCGTTGAAATCCGTTTAGTTTATATAAATATCCACATTGGAGCCGCGTAAATTTTATTTATTTACTAAAAGTAATATGCATAAACCAAAAATACTAAATAAGGACATAATAAATAATACGTCCTTATTTAGACAAAAATTACAAGAACTAAAAAGAAAACCTACATAAATTTCATTATTGATTAAATTTAAAAAATACATTAAATAACCATGAAATAAAACCTCAACCAAAACTAAAAAACTCACATATGAAAAGTGCGTATCGATTTGTCGTCGTACAGCTTATTTCTTAAGAATTAAAAAAATTGACGCCTCTAATATAAAATAAAACTATACTCGTGACAAGAGTAAAATGTGTAATTTTTAAAACTTTTGTATCCATCTTGCTTCAGCTCATACCGGATTCTAGCTACTAACTAATTAACATTTTAAACCTAAGAGGTGTTTTAGAAAAAAATAGACGTAGAATTTAAAAGCAGTCATGATAGAGTCCACAATAAATCACACAAAAGTGAACACTATTGAACCGATAAAATCTGATAACAAAAATGGAAGAAAACGATCAAAATCTGACAACAACTGACTAAACTGTTTCTCAATTAACTCTAGTTAAATCTTTAATTTTCAATCAGCCAGTATTTAAAATATTAATTTAATTATGGCAGGCAGATCCAGGCAGCTCCCTTCTCGCTCACCTTGCAAAGAATATCATTGGGTCGTACTCCAGCACACCAGGCAGGTTCACCTGAAAATGGAGACATCAAAAAAACAACTGCAGTCTGATAAGATATCTGAGAAGAGAAGGGGTCAGTCCTTCCATTGAGTCAAAACTAAACTATACTCATTGTACAACGTGATGACTCTGTGGAACCATAATCGGGGGAGGAGGGGGGATTTTTTAATATATATTATGTGATCGATTTTGTAATGGATATTATGTGATTGATTTTGTAGTAGATATTATGTGATCAATTTTGTAATAGATATTATGTGATCGATTTTGTAATAGATATTATGTGATCGATTTTGTAATATATATTATGTGATCGATTTTGTAATAGATATGTGATCGATTTTGTAATAGATATTATGTGATCGATTTTGTAACGGATATTATGTGATCAATTTTGTAATAGATATTATGTGATCTTTGTTGTAATATATATTATGTGATCGATTTTGTAACGGATATTATGTGATCGATTTTGTAATAGATATTATGTGATCGATTTTGTAATAGATATGTGATCGATTTTGTAATAGATATTATGTGATCGATTTTGTAATAGATATTATGTGATCGATTTTGTAAAAGATATTATGTGATCGATTTTGTAATAGATTTTATGTGATCGATTTTGTAATAGATATTATGTTATCAATTTTGTAATAGATATTATGTGATCGATTTTGTAATAGATATTATGTTATCAATTTTGTAATAGATATTATGTGATCAATTTTGTATTCTATATTAACGCTCTTCATTGTCACAGAAATAGTTGTGGCCTATCGGCGCCTTTAACAAGAGACTGAGAAAATGATTTAATTCATTGAAGAATGTTCTCCCATTATCTGTTGAAATGTAATTTTACGTTATATTGTGGAAAACAGTACAAATAAGAACATTTATAAACAACAGAAAAACACAGCTGTATATCAGACAAAATAATTAGAATAATGCTTGTATTCGATCCTGCAACCTTCACATGGAAACATCAGCATCTTAACCAACTCTAAAAAAGTGACACAATGACACCAAACTCCTTAATAGAGAATGCAATAAGCGACAATCGAGTATACCTGTCTTAAATCAGGATCATAATTTGTTCATAACGACATTGCATGAAATAATCAGCAGGTAATTATTTTAAAAAACGCCGCCTATTTTCATGATGCAGCAGTAGATAGCCACTAGATAGCTTTGCTCCAACGTGAAATGTACCTCCTTCTATACTCTGTGACTGACAAGTGTGAGACTTAATGTTAAACAAATACTTAATTTACAAAATGAAATCTGTAGCTACACTGTGAATGATACAAGGATTAATGTAGCCACGAGTTTACTGAAAGTTAAATCAAGTATTACAATAGAAATTGGCAACTGTTTTGTTTGCTTCTAATGTACTTGTTCATTTAATTCTAATTGAACATAAATGCACTTATCCAATGAAAAGCACAGTTCAACTATGTTGGCAGACAACAAGTAATTTTAACATCAATGCAACAATTGACTACCTGTGAAGTACTGCATCATGAAATGTATTGTTTAGCCTGTTTACATTTATTAAGAAAAGGAAAAATCGAATTGTTATCTGAAACAACTAATGGACAAGTAAATAAAACGGCCTTCTACATGAACAATAGACAACATTCACAAATTATGTATTGTATAAGAATAAGTATAATGAAGTTAAGTGTGCATAGTAACGAAAATAATAATTACACATTGATCTAATCTAACAAGTATACGCTCATTAAATATATGCATACATGCTAAATATAACAAAGTTCATCGAATCTAGTTGAATTATATCGATAAGATATTAATAATTATTATTTTAATTAGCTGGCTTGTGAGGTTGCAATTAAGAAATGATAACAGCAGCTACTGACACAATATTGTCGCATAATATGCCAGAGTCACATGCGTACCAGAGGTGAGCAGAATGACTGAATAGAACAAGAGACCTCAGAAGGCGAGATCAAGTGCAAACTCTATAAGAAGCTGTCTACTCAGAGAGAGAGAGAGAGAGAGCGATTAATATCAACTATCAATGATCGCGATATTATTGAGAAATTCTATCCCATAATACACTCTAGGTACGAATATAAGACTATTAGGTATCAGATAGATAGTTACAACTAAGATAGTCGGGTTATTGTTTTCATAAATTATTATCATATATAATTTAGAATATATAACATTTGTCTGTGCAAATAAAATGAGGTCACCTTAAAATTAGTCACGGTGCATCTACTGAGGAAGTTAGTTACGGTGCCTCTACTGATAAAGTTAGTTATGGGGCACATACTGATAGAGTTACCATTATTTTAATGCAAATATTTAATAAAATCAGTTAATATAAATAATGTATATCATGTATCTCAAAAAGGCACACAGAGAAGAAAAGTAGGAAGTATTACAACTGGTTTCTTTTCCATTATTTGACTCTAAATTTATTTTGCACTATATATGGAAAGAATCGCTAGTTCCGGCACGAGTTAATTCCAGTCAATGAATTTGACGTTCTTATTCAGTTACTCGCTTGTTCAGCGCACCCACTGATCGATTGGCTGTGTTGCTATAAGAAGAGTGAACTTCTTTCTATTCTAAACTGAAAGTTGACTGATGACAGAGCAAACCCCCCCCCCCCGTGAAGACCGGAGGACACCCCCTTCTCCCCTGCTCACCTCGGTCCACATCGTGAATGACGAGCTGATAGCGGCTCAACTTGAAGCCGAACCCATTGCTGCCCTTCTTCATTGTGCAGGACTTCTCAGTGACTAGCTGCGACATCGCGATTCTGTTGAGCACCTTCACGTGACACGAGAGGAGAGAGAGAAAATTTGCCTTAGATGGATACATAACAATTGTTTATGTTTTAATGTTATAAGAATTCTAGATCATATTCATGTCATACATCATTTACAAAGCAAGACAGATGTTACCAGACTCTAATTTATGTAGCCTTTTTTGTAAATATATAATATGATGAATAGAATCAACAGTTTCTAATTGAAACATCATATATTATAAATTATGTACTGTATATAAACAGCTATGTTATCAACAATATGTTAAACATATTTAGAATGCACATCTGAAAATGTCAAGCAAATTAGCAGAAAAACTAGTTGTATTACACTAAAAAGAAAAGTAGGGTATATGCTGCATTCTTTTAGACGTCCTACGACGCATTTCTACCTCAAATGACTAACATAGTTATGGTAATGTATGAACTATAGGCCCACTGAACTTGATCAATGCAGCTGGTTCATCTAAAGATCAATCAATAGGTAACATATGAACTATAGGCCCACTGCACTCGATCAATGCAGCTGGTCCATCTAAAGATCAATCAATAGGTAACGTATGAACTATAGGCCCACTGCACTTGATCAATGCAGCTGGTCCATCTAAAGATCAATCAATAGGTAACATATGAACTATAGGCCCACTGCACTTGATCAATGCAGCTGGTCCATCTAAAGATCAATCAATAGGTAATGTATGAACTATAGGCCCACTGCACTTGATCAATGCAGCTGGTCCACCTAAAGATCAATCAATAGGTAATGTATGAACTATAGGCCCATTGCACTTGATCAATGCAGCTGGTCCATCTAAAGATCAATCAATAGGTAACTTTTGAGCTTTACTATAGTCATGCCTGTTGGAGATTTACTTGTTAACCTGTTTTAGTTCAAAAGTACTATTGTATTATATGCATAAATTGTCAATAAATGCACACATATGTACCACAAGTTAGTTAGTGTAATAATATTAGATCAGTCTGATTTAAAACATTTAATAAATAGTGTTATTTTGTTGTTAATAAAAATTAAAAAAACGCCACAGATAACTAAATGATTCTTTAGTTCATACTGCTGAAAATTATAACTAGAAATTTAATGTTCATACTAACAAGATGCAGTATATAATTTACAGGTTCATACAGCTTCTTTAATAAACATTTCCTCATGGGATATGTGTTTTTCAATATAAACAATACAACTTATGTAGTGCAAAGTTTTGCGCCATGACTCCCTGGCTTGTTTCTAACAACTATAAGCTAAGTAACTATCTATGATGACATTCAATGATGATTACCTCATCACGATGATCCTTATCTCTGGCCCCCACCCGAATGAGACGTGGGGAGAGGGGAGGTGACTGCCGGCAGTTGGGATCATTGGCTCTCTCGGGGGGAATATCAGTGAATGAGGAGGGTGAGGAGCTGATGAGACTGCTGGTGTATCTCGAGGGTTCAGATGAACTCTGCCACTCCATTCTGTGTTGATGTATAATGTCAAGGGATCTAGTGTGCAAAAGAAACAACCATTCAGATGCATGTTGTCATATAATTGCTGCATGTATGAAGCCGAAATTGAATTATTTCAATGTATAACATAAAACAATACTAACAGTGTATGTTTATTAATTCCAGGATAATTAATTTGAGATTTAAATTAAGTTGATAAATTATAAGTCAATTATACTGAAAAAGTTAAATTCACAATATCATAACCTATAGATATATAATCAAAATTAGAAACTAGAGGCAAATATACATCAAAAGAATGTATCTAAATTTGATGAACTTAAAAAAGTAAAATGTGATGGAATTATCTGACTGCTTATTTACACAGCTTAACATTATATATATATATAACTTTTTAAATCATGCAATTTAAAACAAAATTCTAAATTTAAACTCAGAGATTTTTTTTATTGAGTGTAAAAGGGACAGCTAAAACAAATAGTATTATATAGCAATAATTATTTTCATATTTTCAATATATACCTATTTTATTTGTTTGCAATTAATTGAAACATGGATGACATAATCATAACTACTTACTTTGCAATGCAATTTAGAGAAACGTGCTTTACTGTAACAAACTTGCATTATACTAATTTTAAATTATTTACATTGTTCACAGGAATAAGGGGTTATAATATTGTTTTTAGTTAGAAATTTTATTTTGAATCAAAATAGTAATTGTCATAGTGTGGCATATTTTCATAAAATGGAGGTTTACTTCAATCAATGATAGAATTGATAATGTAATTCACTTTTCTGTACATACCATTTTGAAGGTCAGCAATATTTAGAATTGAGGGTACAATAAAACAAAACAATCCTGCAAATTTAATAGCCTTAATATATGTTTTATTTAATTAACTTTATATTAAATCAGTTATTGTTACTCTTATTCAAATTATAGCTTTAACTATGACTTAAATTTATATTCTAGTAATTATATTAGATTAGACTTAATAACTAATGCTATAAATTAAAAAATATTAACACATTAAAGTAATTGGTTTAAATTTTCATTCAATTTGAGAATATGACATTTGAGATAAAATATTTTAAAAAGGTTGGAGAAGTTCAACTGAACAATTCATTCTTTAGTTAGAGATTATTACAGAAGAATAAAACAGAATATTATAGTATTATTCTAATTATAATATATAAAACATAGAGCAATATTTTCATATTTGGCCAAAACAAATGCTTCAAATATCCTAAAAAATAATTAAGGATATAATTATGAAAAGAGTTAGGAAGGGTAATAAAACTGTGTCAATAATTTATTATACAGCATCAGAGAAGTATTAATTAGAGTATGTTACATGTGTTATGATTCAGTAAAATTAAGTTTAAGTTATGGAATTAGAAATTACAAAGGAAATAATAAATAACTATTCATAATGTGGTAAACATTAATAAGATAATTTATTAGTAAAAAATCTAAATTTTGGGCTGATTACATAATTTTTAAATTAATAATATACAGGGTGTCCCAAAATATACGCACCATAGGGAAATATTAGAAATGGATTGTTATTAAAATGGTTATATAA
>JAUZND010006421.1:0-10772 GCA_034780555.1 Coelogynopora nodosa | reverse complement strand
ATTTATTACATCTTGAAATATTTGGAAATGAGGTGTATGGAAATTAATCTATTATTATTTTTGACCCCTAATGCCCCTAAAACGATCTGTCGAAATTTAAAAAAATTAGAAATATTTAGTTGTATGTATTATATATTTTTATGAAAAATTATCCAAATTTATCGACATTTCAGAATGGATCCCCCCTACACACGTCTATTTTTTATAGGCTCTATTTGCTTATCTCAAAAACTGATTATTTTGATCTAAAATTACCGGCGAATTTCGAGCCCTGCAATATTCAATTGTAACAGTCTATCATTAAAAGCAGCTAATTATTATGAACTAATTATTTTCCAACTCATATGAAAGTGCTTACAATAGTGGTTAACTAATAGTTGTAATAGATGTTAAGGTCACGCACTAAAATAATATGTTACATTATGTAAAAGTGAGTATATTGATCAACTTAATATATATCATGATAGAATTTTCTTAATTTGATTATTTGCAATAATTACTCAAATCAAATTAGATTGCAAAAATAGTATAAGATGTATAACAACTACTCAATATGATTGCAATCAAATTTGAACATGTTATATCTACTATGCTGATGGTAGTATGTTTCTTGTATACGGTTGTAGGTATATCAAAATTTGCTTCACGCACTAGAACAATTTATTGCATATATTTTATTAAGATATTGTTATAAATAAATACTTCCAAAAAAATGAATCACAGATATGTCACAGTTCGTGTGCATTATACTCATTATTGAACAAAAACACATATTTACAATACCAATCACTAAATAAACGACACTAAATTAAAACACAATACTGATACTGAGTGCACGATACTATACCCTAAATAATAAAAAATTGGCATCTAATACCAGCACGGAATGCCATGGGGGAGTAATTTCCTCTTTATGCTGGGTGGGGGGCATCATCAAGTTGCAAAGAGGCCAATAGTGAGCCAAGCTAAATTTAAAAAAATGGCAATCATAATAAACTTAGAAATTACATTCCTAATAATATTAATTATACATAATATGGTGATATGAACGCGTCTCGCATTTTGCGTTACAAGTTATTAAACTGAAACAAAATGCGAGATTTTGACATACTTTAAAATCTTTTAGTTTTACACTCACATAACACTGTTATTAGTATACAGTTAAAAACCACCTTCTACAGTTAAACAGATGCTTCATGAACTAAAGAGCTTTGCATAAAGTTATAATATTAAGTTATAGTAATAATTTTATAGTACAATATATAGTCAATAATCCGAGCAACATATTATTAAGTAGAATATCTAAGTTAAACATTGGACAGCGTTGTAAAACTATAAGCAAGTACAAAAAATAATAAATTTAATGATCTGTTGTTAAGAAAAAATTCGAACACACAAGGTTCGTAGAAAAGTGATGGGAACATCTGTGCCCAAAGGATGCAAGTGTCAATTTACAACAAATAAAGAAGTGAATTCCATGGTTACGATGTTACAAACACATAAAATAATAATATATAGAGATGTGTTTTTTCTTGAAGATTTAACATCTTCTAATAAAGAAACACACATTTCAACCTTTACTCGGTAATGCAACACCTAATGTCCTCGTCGAGCGAAACGTGAATTACACACTTAAAAAATGTGCAAGTCATAAAAATAAATCATTATTAATCTTTAGCAACATTGCAAAGTATAGTACGATTATTCATCCACACAAATGTCTAGAATGGAGGATATGCTAGTGCGGTTACAGGATAACACATTCTGAAAAGAATAAAATTCTAATGAGAATGAACTCCGTGAACAAAAATTATTTTCAGACATTTTTGTTTTGTGAAGTGTTATTGTTGACTTACTGGGTAGGTAGCTAAAAGAGGCCACAATCCTTTAGATTGTTCTTGATAATGACGTCGGTGACCGCGTCGAAGACGAACTCGACATTGCTGGTATCGGTGGCGCAGGTGAGATGGCTGTAGATCTCTTTGGTGTCCTCGCGTTTGTTGAGTTTCTCAAATTTGGACTGAATATAGGTCGAGCATTCCTCGAAGTTGTTGCCACCTAACGGAGGGAGGGGTGGGGGTCATCCAGATTTATACGGGGAAAACCAAACGTGTTAGTGAAAACGTTCTACTGTAACTTCAGAAATATTATAAGCTATAGCGCGCATAATGTAAGTAAACTAATTATTATGTTTAGTAAAAATATGATGTCGATTGAATTAAAAAAGAAAACACACATCGTAATAAATACATTGTGGTAAATGTGATTATCCTGCTAATAAAGAAATTAAAAGAACACTATAATATATTATTTATGAATGTAAAGAATGACATCGGCTTCCTTGGAATGAATATTAATTTTAATGTAATCAATTTCTTTTAATTTATTGTCAATTTAATTAAAAGAAAATTGTTGCACACAGCAAACAAAGTATACATTCTTGCAAGAGTTTCACCGAATATTAAAAAAATTGCGGATTAATGAAATTACATATTTATATTTCTACCTAATACTATTATATAATATACTTAACGTATAATACAATTTCAACGGTTCTATTATTTTTCAACATAATAATTCTGGAATTCACATCCAAAATGAAGGAAACAAAACAAAACATTGGTAGCTAATATGACTTAAAATGTTGTCCCATATCAGTGATACCTTATATAAAATACCTAGTTATTCTATGTGCCGTCCCTGACCCATATTATGAAATTAAAATCATCAAAGAAAAACGCTATTAAGCAAAAATATAAAAATCAACCATCACACAACAGCATTGCTCAAACCTCTGAGCACAGACTGAAAACAATGTAAAACATAATTACCTCCTCGACTGAACAAACAGCAAAGTAGCAAAGTTCTTAAGAACAATGATAATGAATGGCGCAATCAATTAATTGTTATAGAACAACTCTTCAATGAAGCTCAAATTTTTTTGAAGTATAAATTATTATTAACTACAATAAGAAACAAATGAAGATTAAATTTTGCCAAACACAGAAGTATCTGTTAATGAATCGGTGGAATACAATAGAATAGTGTAATGAGATACAACCTATCCGCGTTAAATCTATGCCTACGTCGATAATGAAGTAATGTGTATAATTTCTTGTAACAACAATAAAACGATACCAATACACAGTTACAATTGCATTAGTCCACAGAAAAATGATGTAGCTAGGCCTATTTTCTTGTCAGAATTATAGATCGACTATACATAAAATATATTATAAGAAACACTTGTTACAACTATATTATATATAACAGTTTAGTGATGGATTAAAATATGTATAATACCGATTAAATTATAAACGAACGAACTTACAGTTTGAAAAACAGTAAGATTTTTTCTTCTTTTTCTTATATTGAAAATGAAATATGTATAAGATAATCAATGTCTTTGTGGGTTCTATATTAAGACCCAAAGGCCTGAGGGTTTTAAGTGCATAGAACCCGCAAAGCCAATGATTATCTCATTTAAATCATGATATAAAGTTTGCGAGTATTATTAAAATAAAAGCCGGACGCAAAGCAATAGATTATTCATAGAAATGCATAGTGTTAAAGGAGAAATCTTTGCCATTTCTACTTAAAAGTAGATATTTCATGCATATGAAATATTTGCATGGATTTATTTGGAGATAAATAAAACCTGCATAATACTAAAATTAAATCCTGGACTTCTTACAGTAAATAAAATAAAATCAGGAAATAGAGAATATCATGATTTCAATGTACATAAAAAATATTACTATTATATTGTTTTTTCTGTACAATGTATGATTTTGATACCATAAAACGATTATACCGATTTTATAGTTGTGAGTTGAAATCATGCATTGTAAAAACAGTAATAAGTAAGCGCTAAGCGCAGAGCCTGTACAAACAGCAAAGAGACAGAGCACTACTGGTTTTGAGCTATTCAGCTCTCATCAGGTACCCTAGTCTCCCTACTGATGACTAGATTGCAAGTAGTACTCATTAAAACCCCAAACAAATAGTCAAAAAAGCAATTTGAATAGTATAAATGCAACCACGCATACACAAATAAAGTATAGCGAATGTACACAGAATATACGTTCTTATGCGCGTTATTTATGGGACACCCTGTATATTTTTTCAAAAAATAAACATTTCAAATGAATGTGATAGACGAATATAATAACATAGATTTGGTGTTCTTAAAAACTATAGCAACAATGTAAATCAAATTATTTTATGGGAAAATGTCGGAGCAAATTGAACCCCGTAAATCAGTTACTCTTTTTATGCAGCAAATCAGTGAAACAAATATTTTAAAGTCCATTGTAGTAATTAATAATAAAGTAAAATACAATAAAAAAATATCCCGGCTTTCAACTTCCTCGAGGAGTGGTCCTATTAATCGAACCCATTTGTTGGTACACTTCCTGGAGGAGCGGTCCTACATTTAGGGTCAGGGCTAGTAAAGCAACAACAAGAGAGCTTGGGTGTCAGATGATGAACACACAGCGGATGATGGACCAGAGCCAAGTAGCATTTGAAGTGCGGTTCAAGCATATCATATAGAGTACTTTCACAGGCATGAAATTATAAAGCGGGTTTAATTATTTTTTAAGGCAATGTCCAAAAAAAATTGTAATATGCTTCCACAAAATTCTTCAAACTATTACGTTAAATACTAATACTAAAAGTATAATTTTAGATGTAATTATATATAAATTTCAATTTTTTGAAAAAGGGAAAACGCTTTCACAAAATGATTGTCTGATATTATTCTTGTGTGTAGCAATTGGTGCGTGTATCATCTCAGATATCTGGGTGCAGTTATAATTATCTAGCTACATATTAACTACTTACAATGGCACATAAAATACAAAAATATATATTGCAACGCATTTTCAATTGCAACGATATATTGCAACCCATATATTTCCAATTATTACTAGTTCTTTCAATGTGACTATACATAGTATCACTCTATAAAAAATGACTGCATTTATCACGCTAGATAAATATAACACATACTAAATTTCGAGAAGTTGCAGGTCCAAGGGCACGCGATACGGTTATTACCCAATAATTGAAAAACAAACACCACTGTTCTTTCAGTCGTGTATAATATAATATATGACAGTAATAAATATCATTTTAGTAGACGCCATTATTTTCTCTGGTTTTACATATTGTATTATATCGAGATTTACTATTTTACGTTATCTTCTCTGATTTTCTGAGTTTGATACATAATTTTATTATGTGTCGCTGCATTTACAAGTGTGAAAGGCATTTTTTAAAGTTTGTTTTCAAAGAGTTATATATTTATAATAGAAAAAAGTAAGTGCTAATAAACAAAATTAAGTTCAGTGGCATGTCAGTGTATGGCTTGATTTGCGCAAATATGGCAGATTAAATATAATAATATGTGAATTTTACATAACAAAGCAATCTGATTGAAAATTAAAAGAAGTAGTGATGTTATTGAGAAATTGGTTATCAACACTGTACAGTTATAACGTTGACAGTTGAAAAGTAAAAAAATTAAAAGAATATTATAGAAACATTTACGTATACAATCTGTAGATTGAATTAGTAAACTGATTATAATTATAAATACATAACTGCATAGTGTTTGAATCAATTATTAGTATGTTGCGACTTTATTGACAAATCAAATGCATTTTGTTACCAGTGTCAAATTAAAACATCCTTGTGGTTGCCTGTAAAAATAAAAATTTCGTGATTTGAAATAAAATATATGACGTGCAATAACATTTTGTTATACTAAGGTAAACAAAATAATAAGACTAAATTCTATAGTATCTTTAACATTTCACCTTTAGAACCATCTGATTCGTTATATGAAAACAATAATAGTAGTGTCAAGCAGTACTACAATTTCAGTAAAAATAATGCAATTATCAATTTATGTCAGAGAAGCTACCAAAGCCATCAAACAATAATTAAATGATGAATGTAAAATGAAACGGATAAAATTTAATGCAAAAATACAGGATGTTTGACAGACATTTTATGTTTATTTGAAATCAAATGCAACAATTAATATTTATCAAAATTAGATTTTAAACAAATCGAATTAGTCTATATAGGTACTCTATTTTAATAGGTTAGATTCTAATCCAATATTAGAAAAAAAGAGATACGTTGTAAACTATTCATATTAATATTGTGCCAAATAATTTAAAATGTTGGGTTACCCTCGAACCAGTTTTATATATTTTAAAGTGTATGCAATTTTTTGTATAATGTACAGTGCTCAACAAATTTTAGCAATTATTAATAGTGTCATAGTTTCATTGACGACGTCAAAAATTGTGCTGGTTTCTCCAAACTAATAATTTTGTATAACTTAATTATGGTATGTATTGTTGGATTACGATCAATTAAAATTGATTGATTCAGGCAATATTAAAATAGTTTATCAATTAGCGTGTTGTTTTAGAAGGCAACAATGATTGCTTGGGGCATCGTTTTGAATAGGTTTAAAATGCTGTTAAAGTTACTCAATTATTATTATATTTAATTTAAATATTATTATGAGAAAATATTTGAGCTAATTAACAGAAGGTCGTAAGAATATATTATGTAAGTTAATTATTGTTATATATAATATATTTTTCCTAATAATTATATTGTATATTTCATACTAGTGATATATATTGGAATTAACTATCGTAATTATAATTAACTAAATTGGGACCGTGAAGCCAGGTACCAATATTTTTGGTAGCCAACAATATCAACGATCACAAAAAATATTGGTACTTAAATAGCTAATAATAGACAGTTTTTAATGAGGCTAGACATCAGATCGTTCCATGCACGGGTACATTACCTCCTTGCTTAGGGGGAAAATGCGGGTACCTCTTAGACACATCATAAATGACGCAATAAAAAACCGCTTTATTTTATCACGAAAGAGTATACTGCCTACTTCTGTGTTGTATTGATACTTATCTAGATTACATTATCAAAGTAATTATTGTAAATTTGAAAGCTATAGCGCTCCCCAACTAGGAACCTGCCAGTTACCTGTGTATTCGGGAAAGCAGACGGTGAGGGGAGATCCACGGATTTTCTGCTCAAAGAGGTCCTTCTTGTTGAGGAAAAGAATTATACTAGTGTCTGTGAACCACCTGTTATTGCATATAGAGTCGAATAGTTTCATCGATTCCAACATACGATTCTGGATGGCGAGAGAGAGAGAGAGAGAATGAGAGAGATAGTGGTGCAATGAGAGAACGAGGAAGGGTAACGAGGAAGGGTAAGACAAGTCAGTTCATCCGCTATCTGATTAATTAAATATCGTCTGGCAACTATCGCGGGAGAAATTAATAGCTGGACCCAACTAGAAACGTTGTAGGTTCCTAAAACATTATTGATAATTTAATTCTGATATTTATGCGCAAATCAATACTGTTTACAAAAAAAGATACTAATATGATAGGTAAAAATAGCCGTTTAATAGAAACCCCACCTCGAAATTCCTGAAACAAATTGTACAAAAAATAAAAGTAATATTGTGCTAATTGTACCGATATTCCGTTAAAATTAGAATGCAACACTCATTTAAGCTGTAGTATATTATATAAAAGCTTCTTATACAATGTTCAATATAGGAATGTATTATATTATAAAACGTTAGTTATATTCATCCTCATTTAAAAAGTCATTAATATTTTGAAATGTTGATTAATTAAAATCCATGCGTGACAATGATAGCACTGCCACATTGGTTAGTACAGTATGTTAGTAACAACAACTGATTAATAGAGGCCTCCCAGTAATAACTTTTTTAAAGTTGAACATGATAAGCATACTATGAAACTAAAATGAATGTTCAGGACCCGCATAAACACATAGAGAAAGAAACACATTTCCAGTAGAAGCAGGCACAATTACTAACAATGTCTCTTAATCTTGTCTATCCTTGTTGAGGAGACAGACCCACGTCATCAATGATCAGTCTCTTGAAATTATTATTTTTTCACTAAGTTTTGCCTGAAGAAACATACGCTACAAGGTACGAGGGGGCAGTTGGAATTAGTATCAAGTGTGTTGGCTTGACTAGACAGCCCCTTGCAATAGTTACAATCGAAAAACCATTTCTAATAGGAGGGAGGTAACCGTAGCTAGGGTGAGGCACTATCTCTCTGCAGTGTGCAGTTTAGTGTCACCCAGGACAAAATATAACAGACACAGGAGTACAAAAAGTAGACTGTATCAAGGAGTAATTCATTCATGTTAGTGAGGTGAATTAATGCACTCGATTATCTTTTCGTAAAAGTTCATACGTGCGTATCGTTTGCAGACAAATGATACAACTGGCTATTTAAATAAAACCATAATAAAATGGTTAAGATTGTGTTTTCTCATTTTTTAGACTGTTTTATAAAAAAAAGAGAGGAAAATGTGAGTTTTGTGGTTTTGTGGGAAGTCTGTAATTAAAGAGTAATATATATTTCTGAATCTAATATTATAAATATTGTCATTTATACGTTGTGAAATAAATATAACTTAAATTATAAATAAATAAAGATTACATATTTAACTTTAATTAAATCTTTTTTTACTAATCAAGCTTTTAAATTATTAATAAACTTTTTTTAATATGGACTATACCTGCCAAATAAAAGAACTAGGACACAAAACAACAAAGAAAGAATTGAAGGTAGGTCTAGACGCAACAATTAAATAGAAATGATAAGTTATGTACACAGCTTTGTCATTACATGACATTTTAAAATTTTATTACACCCTTTATTTATTTATTGTTTGACCAATTTTTTATTGACCAATAAAACAGTATTGTCGACAGGTAAATCCATCTGTAGATCGGTTTCGGAGTATTTGCCCCTCATCAGTATAGAGTAGGAATTGAACACGCCACCCAGGGATCTTTGAGCGAACCCACCGACCACTAGGTCACATCCTCGCCTGTCAACTACTCTGTCTAACTTGTAAAATGAGCCCTTCACCGCAGTTGCGCAAAATGCTTATAATCGGGAGGAAACTCCACAGATAAACAAAACTTAATCTATAAATCTTATAGCGTGGAGGCTAAACAAAGTATTGTGAAACCAGTTTTTTTGCTTGAAAACTCAATACAGGTTAAAACAAACATCATTTTAACAGGGTGTCCGCCACTTTAATCTATTAAAATACAGTAATTATACAAATACAACAAAATAAGTTAAGTTATCATGCGAATAATAACACAAAAAAAGAAAAGATATAAGTATCTATAATGAATAACATCATCATTAAGTGTCCTTAGAGTATAATAAAAGAGGATATTTACATCAATGTAGCTTTTAAAATGTCAGTTATATGTTGTCTTTCATTAGCATTAAATATGAAATGTTCAATGTTTTCAATTCCGAATCGAAAATAAATTACTTATAATCTATTTATAATTATTAAATACATTTAACGCGACTTGTAAAACGTTTATACTAGCTGTTTTTTCAAATTGATAAGAACATTTTTACTTTTAGTGAAACATTCAGGATTTTTTTCTTTAAAATTTCAGGTTTTTTAAAACTGCTTCTAAAAGTATAAATTTTTCATAATAATCGATTGTTATCAATAGCGATAGAAAAAATTGTAAGCACTGTTTTTTATGACTCGATAGAAACATGAACATATCTAATGAAGGATACGATGGCAAATAATAGAAACCTTAAAATGTAATCTTTTCGGATAAAAATAGAAAATATAAGGCATGTGTGTATGTATGTATCTACACAAAATAATATTCAAAGATTGGAAATCCTAGATATATTAAACTAATTTATAAGAAGTGGTTTGTGTTACTAGAAGAAAGGGTATTAAGGACTACACGTATTTAAAGATATTTATGTGACAAAAACCACAATGAAATTTCAAAAAATGTGAATGAAATTTTACGGACTTTTAGATACATTGAATTTGTTAAACGAATAGGAAGGAAACACGTTTTGAGATCACATATTTATTAAGGAGGAATGCACTAAAACAGGTACACGTCAAATATTGATGTGTAAAGAAGTAAATTATTTTGTTTAATTTGTCTGATATAATATGACCAACTATACTTTCTTTTCAGAAACTCTCTTCATGAGACTATTTCCTTTGAAGGAGTCATGAAGCAAGATCTTTTTCTAGGCATAAATAGATTTTATCTGCATCTTTTCCAATACTGTTGTCTGATTCTGCAACTTTGTGACCTTCCTATTGATTTCTGATTGATTGGAATATGTAGCAAACCTTTTTCTTGTAGAGGCTGATGACGTCCCGTATTCTTGTTGAATATTACTTAATCATTCAAACTCACAGGAAATCCTCGCTCGACTTCAACATTACACGTACCATCTTGAGTACTTTGATGAATTGAGAATCAGGATCTCCAACATATTTTATAAAAGATTATTATGTAGAATTAATCTATTCGATCTGTAATTACAGCGTAGGTTTTGTCTTGAGACATTTGGATGGCATTTTCAAGTTGGCCTATTGAACAATCAGCCTCCCTCCACTGTTGAAAGACATTTACTTTCATGAAGCTGTTAAATAATAGCTTTATATAAACAGATTCACTTTTTGTAAATTGGATATAATTTTATCTGGATAGAAACTACTGCAATTATGTACTACTTGGAGAGAAACAGGATTTTCTCCATCACCTTTCATGTTTACACCAAATTGAGATGTTGTTGTTGTTGTTGCGGTGGGGCTTGACGGAAGTTCTACACTTTGTAGATCTCCAGGACAAGTCCAGAAAGCTT
>JAUZND010006420.1:0-31233 GCA_034780555.1 Coelogynopora nodosa | reverse complement strand
ACCTAAGTGCACAAACTGGTGTCTGCGAGTCAATCGTTTCATTCCACAGAGTTTGGCAAGACAAGATATTGATGGCTAAAGATGTTTTATAAGAAGATTTCTATGACTTTTATGAAGATTTTTTTTATGATTATAGTATTATAATTTGTTAAATTGATAGATAGTTTTGGTATTTTGATTGATAATAATTTTTTCTTGCATGTTAAATACAAATCTTATTTTATGATTATTGTTTTTGGTGACGAAATTTGTAATTGGTAACGAGATTGCACAATTTGGTGTTCTAATTGATAGTGGTTAACTAAATATTACTTTGGTAAATTTATGCTTTAATTTTAACTATCCGGTAACGTGATTGTTTGTCCTAGTAAATTGGATGCAGTTCGCGGTAATGAGATTGCAAAATGCTATATAATCCGGTCATAACAAGATTGAAAAGACCGTAAAAAATGGTTTTTATTTCAGAGATATCTCACAATATAAAAATATTTAGGGATGAAGATAAATTCTTTCATATAGCCTAACAGAAATTGTTATATATGGATTATACTGCGTATTTGCTAATTTTTTATTTTAAAAATATTATAAAAGTATGTATATTTATATTACCAAGTACGTATTTATATTATTATGTACTTTTTTTTATATAACCCCTATTTTATGTATGGCCCTATAATCTATAATTTAATTGTGAATAGAATAGATGCAACATTAGAAGTACCTTACAAGCTCATTTAGCTGGTGTGATTGGAAATGAATTAACGATTGTATTTTACGTGCCAAAGAGTTCTGATATTAAAAATAAGTTTAAAATGAATTAGGAATATACCCGTCGCAGAGGGGTCTAAACGAACTTGATCAACATATTCGCACATACAATACCAAATGAAAAATATATATAGTTGGCCACACTCCCATTTTTTTTATATTCTAAACATTTGCCGTTAAAACGTTTTTAATTCGTATTGCATGTTCTTTCCGAATTCAATGAATAAAAATTAAAAAAAGCCGCGACTTTTTATACACCAGTTGGCCAAATCTCTTTCACCTGCTGAAGATGCTCCGCAGATTCAACAAGCTCCACAAACGGTTCAGCGTCCTTCGGTGCAAAACTAAGCACTATTTCGCTTTTGCTCTTGTAACAGTCCGAGTGTGACATAATATAGTGTGTGTATGGGTGACAAAGTTTTGTTTATATATAAACTATATATCCACTTTAATGTATAATTACATATTTTGTAGTGTTATAAAGTGACACGTTTTTATTTTGAAATACAAAATATACATTATTTAAGAAATTAACCACATGTGTACTTCCAATTCATAAGAATAACCATTTAACGGAACAATATACAATGTACAATGAAAAAATACAATATTGGTAAGATTTTGAAATAGGGTATAGTTTACCAGGTCAGCATATACATTTTTAATAGTAATAAATGTGTGTATATTTATATATATAAAAGTATATTTGTGACAAACAGCGTGGTGGTATCAGTGGCGCCACTGAATTAATTGGTGAAGTAATTATTTCACTTGATAAAAAACATGTTTTATTTCTCAATTTAAAAATCGAAATTAACAGAAAAACACAAGGATTTCAGGCTTTACACAAGGATTGGTTATCGTTAATATACAATATAACTTGTACGATTTTCTATATCCCAAACAAACAATGTCACATTTCTTAACAAACCACCTAAGATTAGCTTAAGTCTAACAATCTGTAACAAAATAAGTTATTATTATCCATTCAGCCAAAACTTTTCCCAAAAAGAGTATTAGTCAAAAATGGTAACACTTTTTTAATAATGCAAATATCAGCTGAAAACAGTCTAACAAACAGTCGAGATCTAAGATAGTCTTCAGGATTCATATGCAACAGAAGAATCTGCTCCCGCTTGGGTACAGGTTAACCACAAAACATGTCTGTAAGAAACGGAGACGCTTTCAAAGTTATCACATACCTCCAAAACATAGAAGTAAAAATTCCAAACATATCAACATTAAAAGATTCTTCTAAAAAATCTGTGATAATTTTTTTAATTACTAAAGATTCTGATAACTTCAATAATGAACACGGTACAGCAGTTTATTGCAACACCCGAAGATTATACAAATAAGAAAATAATGTTACGAAATAGACTAAGATAATATGTTTATAAACTTCATTAAAAGTTCCATCTAATAGAGATTATTCCATCGTTTTAACAATGAGACAAATTCGAAGAACTTTTTTCGATAGAAAAATTAGGGACATTCTCATCCTGCCTCGTTTTGAATCAACGATTGCACTATCGAAAAGCTTTTGTATTCCCAGACAACAATTGTAATAATGCGCAGAAACAAAAACCTACCGATTAGAATTCAAAAGATGTTGTTCCATGGCTTAACTTAACACAAGGCTGCAAACTATACTGACAAGGTATCATGACTTTTGTCATGGAAGGTAAACATGCCTCCCAATATCGTTTAATGTAACTGTACAGGGGAGTTACCGTACTGTAGTTTTCTCGCATACTTTGCGTATGCGATGCGCATGCCTCGTTGTCTTTACTTTAGTAAATCTCCAATACCTGTATATGCCTTTTAGGACGGTTATCCCCTGGATACCCGTCCAATCTAATAACTGTTATATTTCTACCAATGTCTGTCATATAGACGCGACACCTACACAGTGTGCCGTTTTACTCAATAACATTTCGTTCGCAGTTTTCCATGTATCACTCTTCCAATTTTATGCCGAACTGGCGGCAGTTGCATGCGCTATCCTATGGGCTAGTCCGGGGGACACCATATTCTGCGACTGCGCCCCTGTCATTAAGCACCCAGTAATCATTTTATTGCACCAAGTTGTATTATAGCCAAATGTTTACAATGTTTCTTTTATCAGTGGAATCGCCAATTTGGCGGATCATCTGTCACGCACCCAGCTCAAGAGCTGGATTCCAATTTCTACTTATGCCCGCGACTAATTCGATCCTATACTCACCTGTGATTGGCTGACCTATTTATGTACCCATGGGTACCCCTAGATACACATAGTAACTTGTAATTAGGTCGTTTTGTCAGTATATATGTCTGTATTTTTGTTCTGTGTATCTTTTCGTTGTTTGCCTTCCATAATAAAGACGCCATACCAGGCAAGAGGAAGAGGCAAGGGGAGTTAACGTTACCGTACAGGTAATTCTTAATTACCAATTAATTTTTCTCCAAGATTTCAATTTGGATACCTACGATTGAAGATAATTCTCTCAATATATGACAGTATACTAATTACTAAACTATTATAGATCTCGTGATCTGGTATCAGATGCAAAAAGAATCAAGTCAATTGGTTGCATTGATTAAAAGTTATGCCATATAAGGGTAAATATAGCACTGATACATGTTTTTTCCCATAGTTTTCCTAAACTGTATCTTATGACGTAATCAAGTCATAAAATTCTAATAATTGAATACTTTGGAAAAGTAAAGAAGCTCGACAAGTCTTTAGAAGTCATCTGTATTCCAAACTTAAGCTCAATCGGATGATAGGAAGTTTATTTTTCCAGAAGGTAAAATACCCCTTCCCCCATGGAGAAAACCCTATAAAGTATGTCCACGGACGAAGCGTCAACAAACATTGTATTGATGAAGCCATTCTTTTTATTCACTCCCGGGAAACGTTTGCATATTATCTCCAGCCGGCCGGCGAATGAATCCTGAGCCTGAGTAAGGTATACGGACACCTGATCCTAGATAGCAGTAATATTGTATAGTTGGGTGATTCTGAAGTAACGCCCGAATTTTGAAATGAGTTATAACAGCACTGATTTATGAACAGAATTTCAATTAAATATAATATAAGTAACACTTTTATATTAAAATAATGATAATAATTAAATATATTATAATATAACACTCATTTTACATAAGAGAAACATGAAGGTTTACATTCCACGTTTAACAAACACAGCTTATATGATGATGATTCTGAAAGAAGAGTTCAGATTGCTGAACAGATTTTCATAACGATAGATGAAGATGAGTCAGTTGTAGATAGAACGTGGTGAATCGATGAAGCTTGTTAACTGGGAAATTAATTGTGTTTATTGGGTATCTGACAACCCAAATGTGACTGTTATTAAGTCAATCTACCTAACATAACTGTTGTGTGGGCTGCCATTTCATCTTCAGGGAATATTGGTTCTTTTCTTTGATACGACATTGAACTCAGCTGCATATCTAAAGTTCATGTTAATCAACTATTTATGACAAAAAAATGATTAATCAAGACTGCTGATTCCAACAAGACAGTAGTGTGCGACCTCATTTTGGAAGAAATGTTCTTTCTGGCTAGACACTAACTTCGAAGTTAAGTACATCGGACACTGTGGCCCGATTGGATGGGCCGCCATCCCTTTTTTTTAGTTTTCTTTAAAAATAAATTGTGTATATAGAGGCCGAGAAGGAATCATGACTTGTAGGATTTAATTACACAGCAAATGAACATGATAGATGTCGAACTTTGTCAAAGGATTTGCATATCTATACCTTCAATATGATGATGGTTATCAATTTGAACACGTTTCATGGTTCTTTTTAAAAAGAATCTTATTAAAACCGGGCGCTACATCTAAATCGCACACTGTATATAAATAGTAATTAATCAATATTGGCATTTAGAAATTTAAATTATTTTAGTTTTCTTTTTCAGTTGGAGGTAATGTAGACACTATCAGACACATTAAATCTCTCCCAGAGAGTTAATAAAAAAAACTTTGCTCTGCTCCACCGCCTGGACTTTAAAGTACAGTCTACGTTACTATTCAGACCAATAATACCTAAACATTACCTCCCACTGATAAAGAATAACAGTCTTTCTCTAATATAATATATATATATAGTGTGCATAATTTCAAAAATCATCTTTGACCATCCTAAAACTATAATACAAATAGTTAAACTATCTTTTACTTTCACCTATCTATGTAGTATGCATGACAATTGGACATTGCCATGATAAATTATAGGAAACAAACATAGAATAAAATTTAAATGTAACTTCAGTTAACAAAACCAAAACTTAAATAATTAAAACTGGTAAAAAGTGATATTGTTATATCTTCGGATTAAAGTTGACCCAAATATAATAAATGTTTATTTATTTATGCCATAATTATTATAATGTGTAAATATAACAGAACTGTGTGACTTCACTTTCATATCAGCTAAGATGAAATATAATGGATAAGTGTTCCGATATTAGTTTTGATTAATAAACGTGTATGAATATATATATACTATATAAATACATTCCAAATAAAAATATTTTTAAAGGCTAAAGAAAGTTGCGAACATTACGCTTTCAAAGGAACAAATAACCGATAACTCCCGGTACATCACAGTTTATAGTACATTTACGACAGGAATGATCGAGAAGGGTTCCAATAAATTAACTCCTAGGTTGACAGGGATGACGTTCCAGAAACCAATAACTTACTTTATTGCATAAAGATAATTACATTTAGTTTTGTTTAAGGATAATACTATCTTCACCAATTTTATATTACAAAGTAACATCAAATTGTGGATATATATACTATTGATTTAGAAGAAATGTATTGAATGTATTTCATGTAATTAGAAAATAAGGTTAAATACCTTTACGTATAAATATAATGTAGTGTAATTTCTGATTATTTATATATCAAAACTAATCCCGGAACAGTCCGCCAATTTTTAAATATAAAATAGGTTATATGATTAATATTAGATGTCAAGATTATTATCTGAATATAAAGGCATCATTTCGTCACGCATTTCCATGTTTCATTATCTATTTTACTAAATACATAGTCTTCCTTTTTTTTCATAACAACATTTAAAACGTATGATACGTATAAATTAAGCAGAAAAGTATATTGTGCAATTTAACACAGAAAGTAGCGCACTATAATCAAATGTTATTGCTCACAAATATATATGAGCCACTCATGGATCCATGATTTCTTCTATGAGTAAGTGAACAGTCCTTTCTTCACTCCTTGGCTTATGGTTATTGGGACGAGGAAAGAGATGGCTCAGAATGGACTGATTTCCTACTGTTGTTATACTTTCTAACTATATTTATCTTCTAACCCGGATGATGACATAATATTCAGATGATTTTCTTCCCTGAGTTTTTAATGTAATTGAAATTTATACAGTTGATGACAAAAAGTTTACATCACTCGATATTGATTTTTAAATAATTTAAAGTATTTTACAATCAAATAGTAAAATAAATATATGGGCAATTTTAACTCTGAGTTCTGTGAAATATATTTAAAATGAGAGTATGTGTAACTATTTATACATGCAAATGATTATAAATTATTACCTATTGAAGATGTTGAAAATAACTAAATAATAATAACAACAAAGTTAATATAACGAAAATTCAACTCATGAGATTGTAAATTATTAAGGCATTTATCAGTCAAATATCTCCCGTACTATTTAACATTTCAAATAATCTGGTGATTATTCTTCAAATCACCAAAAGTGTTGTCTTCCGGCAGTATCTGATGATCTATTCACTTCAAAGGATTCTGGACTGTCTGCTTTTCAGTTTCAAGCATAATCTGTGATTTTTGGGAACTGCAGGCTACGTCTATTTCAAAGGCTAATAAAATTCAACAGGCCGTAAAGAAATCCAACCATATAGATGGCCATTTATAAATAATAGCCGAACTACCAATAGAATTGCCTGGTCCAAACAACACAGAAGTTGGATCATTTATAACTGGATGGAAGTTACTTTCAGTGTATCGATGTTTGCCATAAGTGATAATTGCTTTTGTTATGTAAGAGTAATCAGAGCTAGTGTCCCGAAAGCCTTTTTAAGGAAATTTCCGCACCTAATGA
Organism: Coelogynopora nodosa; assembly: GCA_034780555.1. NCBI lineage: Eukaryota > Metazoa > Platyhelminthes > Proseriata > Coelogynoporidae > Coelogynopora > Coelogynopora nodosa. The sequence continues at coordinate 24,339 of JAUZND010006420.1, read as the reverse complement.
AACGATAGAAAATAGATTATTACATCAAAAATATGTGTAGGTTACGATGTGGGATTTTCGCTGTAACCTTAGAAAGGCTTTTTAAGAAATTATTTTCATTGAATTATGAATAAATTATTGTTCTCGGTAAATATGACATAACAGAACAAAATCTAAGATTATATAGACACATTATACAAGTAAAACAAGGTATGTAGTTGAATATGCAAAGTTTAGCAAATAGATGAATCATTTGAATAGGTCGGTACAAAATATTAATTCGCGCCTTTTTTGGGACATTGATATTAATACTGACACTACAATCTGACTAGATTGTAAAATTCTACTAGCTTAATTATGTGGCGTTGTTTTTCAATCAATGGGACTGGTTGAGCTCAAATTATTGAAGGCACCATGAATTCCACGAAATACCATGACGAAATTATTTTAAAAAAGGATTGTTCCACATATGACTGAACAGTTTCTCTAAGGAAAGGGTATTTATCAAAAATAGTGTTTCCATGTCACACAAGCAGTGAAAGTAAAGTTCATTTGGCCTCCAGGGTATAATGAATATTCTGATTAGCTACCTTCTACGCTAGAACTCAGTTCAATTGAGAACTTTTTGTCAATTGTGAAACGTCGTTTCAAGACCTTCGGAGTGACAAACCAGTACGTAATCGGAATCTTCATTTAAATATGGTCATGGAAACTATAAATATCTTGTATGTGCCTAACATTGTTTGAACTAATGCCCCACAAGTTTGGCAGCAGTAAATTATTCTAAAGGGTGACAAATGAAATACCAACACCATTTAGATTTATAAATGAAATGATATACTTGCATTGTCATTACACATATTTCTGTAAATTTATTTGTTGATTACTGTAACCATAAATATAATATATAACTTGTTTTTATTTAAATAAAAAAATATGGGGATTGCAAACTTTTAGTAAAAAGGTGAATGTTATGTCATAAATACAGGCCTATTTCACATGGAAAGTCTACCGTTTCTCATACTACGTGAAAACTATTGTACTCATTATAATACTTAAAACAAGTTTTAGTAAAAAGGTGAATAAGAATGTCCTCATCTCTTTTTTTAATTTCACGTTTCACAGCTTCAAGGTCTCTTTCTTTGCTTGGAAGCATCACGAAGAACTTTCAGCTGAACAATTGCCGCCTTGGGGTTGCAACCAGACAGTTTAATGTCATACTGGCTCTGGACAATGAAAGAATAATTTGTAGATTTTTTTGAGATTATAAACCTTGAAATAAAAAAAATTGTTAAAAATTGTTTAAACAAAAAGTCTGAGAAATGATTAAAAATGGTTAAAATCAAATAAAAATTTAAGGATCTTTATTTCCGAAAAAAGTACTTTTAAGTACCTTTTTAATGACTAAGTAAAAAAAGGACCTTTAAGTACCTAGGGCAACCCAGATTAGTTGATATACACAAAGAAACACCAACCAGTTTTTAAAGGATACTAATAAGTTCTAAACATATGTTTTTTGATTGCCTCACACAGAATCACTCCCACTAGGAAAACAATTTCTTCCAAACTATTTGCACCTCGCGGTATATTGTAGATTACTATTGTGTGCAATGAGGAATCATTAAGCTACAGTGCAACAGTTGACCACAACACTTAGCAGTAGGTTATAGTAAAAAAATTGCTTTCGTGAAGGACCCCGATTCAAGTCTCATATATATGTTGTACCATCAGTGTTGATGTAAATTCTAGTAGTTAAAAGTCGTAGAATTCCTTATGTGTTTGAAAGAATAAATTAAATGTATACACCGCCGCATCCAATAGGAACAAACATTTGTTGTCCTGTCGTTATGGTATCTGCATATCGTCAACCGTATAACGAAGTAGGATATATATCATGCTTCTTTGGTTTGAATTTAAAAATTAGAATGATAAAACTACAATAGTGGAAAAATAATATAAATATATGAATTTGAAAAATAAAGCAGCATAATACGTTCAATCTCAATGTGATCCATAAGAATGAAACTATGCTACAGATATGTTATGATTATTTAGAATGCTTGGAAACTTGGACAAAATCCGGACGTTTGGCAACCCTGGGAAAGCATTACATCTTGTTTGCTGATATAGTTTCATTATCTCAAGAGAAGTGTATAACCGTTCAAACAACACAACTTTCATATTTCTATTTTGAATAGATTACTATTGTCAAAAATACATGATTGTCACACATTAAAATGAGTGATACATAAGCCTTCATATCTGCTATGGATTAAAACTTGAACGACATAATTGAAACCAACATGAAACCATGACAACGACTAAGTCTATAATTGAATGAACAAGCATGCACAATCTGAACACTATAGACATCAATAAGTTGTTAATAAATATCAAATCTCACCCATGCATTCCTGCAAGTTCACCAGCATTTTAGTGTAGAGTGAACAATTAAATGAATACAAAGCAAATGAAAACAACTTGTATAACAACCGAATGTGATCATATTTCAATAGAAATATAAGAAATGAAGGTGTAGAATGTCATGTCATGTCATTCCACAGTTCATAAACAAGATCAAAAAAAGTATTGCAGCTACAAACATTTATGATGCCGATTCATTAACCGTTGGCTGCTCGATAGAATTGAGCATCAAAATTAACATTTACCATCAAAAGAACATTGCCAAACCAAGACTATTGGCTTAGCAATACAATACTAAATATCATGTTGAACTCATTTTAGGAATAGAATTGAAAGATATGATTTTCGACAACTGATCAACAAAAGAACGTTCAAGAGTAATTCCATGAAAAACTCACTGCAAAGATATTGCGTATACGTATTTCAGAAGTGATAAAATATATAAAATTCTATCTAGTCATATTATAATTAATTATGCAGAATATAGCATTAAAAAAATTACATTTTTGTTTACTTTCAGATATGCTTGATATCTGTTAAAATGTAAACTCTTGCCAAATCGACCAGGAAGATGATACTGACAACAGACTTTCCTTTTCAAACAAAATTTACTTTCCAGTCAAATATCACATCAGTTTGAACTAAGGAATTTCAATAGAATTCATCAAATAGCGAAATAACATGAAGTATCATCAACTCATATGGAAAACAAGAGACCAATGGACCAATAGTGTAAACATTATCACATTAAATATATACATATAGGGGATGTTCATTGGTTACATGAACACACAGTTTTCTAATATAAAAGGAATTTTTTTTATACCAGTTGGTAACGCTAAGACAGTATTGCAATATGATTCCCTGAAATAATGTTTACTAATTATAATGAACATTTTTAAATAAAAAATATTAGTAATGCTAAACTACTAATAAAATGTACTTAATTATGTAATAATTTAATAAATAATTAATATAAAAAATTATTTGTAATACAAATATGTGTAAATGCAAATGTAATTTATATTTCACTATAAATTTCAAAGTAAATCTGGAATATCGAATATGCGCAAGCAGAATATTTCCGCAAATTTCAGTTTACATCGTCAGGTCCACTATTCTACGTACAACGCACAAGGTACCTCGAAATCTACTATAATTATCCCTATCACTTGTTACCTTTTTAGTTACATTCAAAGTTTATCACTATTTTTAAGAAATGGATAAAAAATATTATAACCAATGTCGATTTTCAAACTCGCTGAATATTTTAATTAAAAATATAATAATTTTTCACCAATTAAACAACTTTATTTATTGCAGCGTGGGTCAATAATAAGCTAAACCACGACTTAAATTGTTTAAATATTTTTTTTACTAATAGATATATGATATATTAATTGATATATGTAATTTTCCTAAATTAATAATGAATACCATAGACCGGTATTTATTACTATTGGAAGTAGGCCTGACAATGTAAAAAGGACAAAATTAGACAGCAGCCCCGATATTCCAGGTATTTCTGATAAACAGTATGTATAAAATTAGGTATAAAGCTTAAGGTGACAGGATAACCAAACAGAACAGTGGATACCAGTAATATTCTACTTGATATTACATCCTGCGATTAAAATATAGAAATATTAAATAGTGAGAATTGTCAAGAATTAAATTTATAAATTACATACGATTAATCAATAAAAAATAATTTGTCACTTTTATATTCTTATAATGAATACGGACAATATTAACTTCACAAATGAAAAAAATATATTTAAAAGTGATAACTGTATAGCCACCAACCTGAAACACAGTTCTGTAAGATACTTCTGAAGAATACCTCTTGGAGGTGTTAAATTACATTTATTTATGTGGACAATATGTGATACATAAGACTAAATGAAATACTACAATTAAAATCAGTTAAATGAACTGAACAAAACAGGTTAGACCAACATCACTTGATTGTGAAATTCAGTATTAACTCTGTGTTTACAATTTGATGCAATATGAAGTTTTTTAAAACAGCATACCGTATCAAATGTTCATACAAATAATTATAAAATCAAACAAATTTAATTTAGAACATTTTTATAATATAAATTAATATGATCCGTTAATATGCATATAATCACATCAATTAAATATCATTATTAAATTCAAGTTAAATTAAGTTAAACCATAAAATCCACTTCCACAACCATGGTAACAAGTGCTCCACAAATACACTCTGGTAAATAACTTGGCCTTATTCATACCTGAACTGCAGGCAACATGTACTCTAGATAATCAACAATAAATCAGATAACTGTCATTAGTGGCAATTCACCAGCTGCCTATTTCAGGCTTCGTGTGGCAAGTTATCTTTTTCATAAAGAATGAACTATACTCATGAAATATTCACAAAAACATGAATTATATTATTTCACAAACATAAATGCTCAAAGTAACAATGCCGGTTACACATTCCCCCGGAAGTTACTTAAAACAATATCCCTGTTTGGGATGATGAATACTGAAATCCATGCGAATTTGACTGACCACAAAGAATCATAAAGAAGTGATATGCAGAATAGTTCTCTGTAGCACTATCTATAGCACTCAAGAGAGAACTGCATTCATGTATTGTATGAGTTAGTAGACTAATAGAAAAACATTGTCTAGATACGTGATTCGTCTCAGAAATAGGCGTTAAATTGAATTCTCCAGGACTACTAAACATTTAAAAAATTCTTTCGACTACTTCTTTCCATTTATAATGACCAGTTTAAAAACTAAAAATGTATTCTGTAGTAACCATCTTTTATGTGTATTGTTTTCTAGACAGTCGTGATTTTTTATTGTTCATGTATTATTTATTTACAAACAATCTTGTGTTCATAATTGAAACCTTTGCATCGATTTTGATAAAAGAGCCATTTATTTATTAAATCGTGTTAAGTTATGTTGACATACATAACAGGGAATCCGGAAAATAGAATATGTGTTGCAAGGAATTTAATCCATCAACTTTCTTGGAAATGAAATAATTATTTAGAAAGAAAACGTAAAAGTCGAGAATTTCTAATCACAAAAGAAAATGACAGAAAGAACAGCAATATTATTTCAATGAGTAAACCCTCCAGCATATGCTATTGTAGAATACAATCTAATGAAAGTGAAATCAACAGTATGGTACAGTCAGGAGACACTCTCTTCTTGGAAAGATTATACCATCCATCAAATAGTCATTTATCATACATGATAAAAAAGTGATTATGTATGCACATATTAAATCGAAATAGAATAGCAACGACTGATGTCCCAATTGATTGAGTAATGTTCTACTCATGCAGAAAATGATACGCTGTACTAGTATTAGTACATGTATGTGATTTTCCACCAATAAAATTGCGTTAGGGGTCAAAAACATAACTTTATAGACATTTAATGTTTTTGGATAACAAAGATATATATTTTAATTATATTTGTTATACTGAATCAAAATTTGGGATAGGAGATTAAAAAAAACAGCAAAAGCATAAGAAAATAATTAATATTTTAATTTGGAAGTGGCAAAGTAAACACGATTTCCTGTCTCCTAATGTCGGTTTCTTGATGAAAGTTCACATGAACTAGAACCAAGTGATATTATAAACTTTGCACTATATTATCTTTTTAAATCTGAAAAATTAAAACCAATCCTTCCAGGTAAATTTATATTTTTTTCAGTTTAAAATGTTTAATTTTTCATTGTCACACGAAAAGATAAAGTAAGGGTTCATAGGACACCCCCTTTTCTCCAAGGTGCAATTTATTAATTTTATTTATGGTGAAATATTTACATGAGTCACGAACACTTCAACAATAACTCAGTTTACTGTACAGTTACATACACATAACCAAATGAAGTTTACTAAAAATGAATCAAGGTTTGGAAGAAACCTTTTATAACATATGCAATCAAGGGGTTCATTCATGATATTTAATTTATGGATATGTTTCGAGAAAGAAAAATACTAATAATAAATAAAGTAGGTGATCCATTGACTGATTAGGAAATCCCTATAAATGATTTAATTTATAAATATTTCTATTTATAATTTAATTGATAAATATTTCAATTGTTAATTTAATCAAAAAATAATATATAAATAGTTGATTCAATCGATATATATATTTAAATAGTTGATTCAATTGATAAAAAATAATGGTTGATTCAATTGATAAATTATTCATTCAATGATAATAAAATTGTTGATTTAATTGATAATATTTAAATTGTTAATTTAATTGAATAAGGTAGTTATCAACATATTTGACTTTAAAACTTAAATTAAAATATTTCCACTTAATCTTGCTTCATGACTAAATAAACAACATTATTTCTAATTAGTAATACGTATAATCACGATATAACAAGATTTAAGTGACCGGTCGAATTTTCTACTTATATCCGATTTTTACATTTTGTTCCAGAAAATGGTAGATACAGTGGACGAAAATTTATTAGATTTAAAAGAAAAATAAGTAATGTAGAAGAAGTAAAATAAACGTTACTTTGAAAACCAATTGTTTTTACCGTTTATCTACTTAATTGGATGTGTCATCAATTATTGATCTATCCCACTTCAATATTCCTTAGATGGTTCACTATGTGATTAGTCTATTAGTCTATTACAACCACAAAATATTTTCATTGTAGAATAAATTTTATCTATAATTGATGATAATTGAATAGCATTAGGCAGAAATTTTGCCGGTTTCAAAACAATTGTTCGTTATAGCGTGATTATACTGTATGAATATTCAAAATCATGACACTTTGCTGCATAAAAATCCAATTTATTTATTGCGTATTAATGACGTCGATTTATTACACAAATAGTTGCTGATAGTGATGATAGTGATGGATAGTATTAATAGTATGATAGAATTGATTTGTAGTTTTGATAGAATTTTCAATAACAAATGAAACGACATGAACAGTGTTCATAATATTATAGATTGATTGAAATTTAAGCAACAACAATAAACAAACAAAAACTAGGATTCCAATATATGGTGGTTTACACATGATCATGGAGACATGTCTGAAATATTTGTTGCTTAGTTATGTAATAGATATTAATAGGATCACAAGAAACATAATTAATATTTAACATTTTTTTTTTGAGTTATCTCACATATTTTATATATCTTTTCATCATCATCCACAAAGTCAGATTGTTTAAAAATATAAAAAGTGAGTGTTCAAGAAGGGTAAACTTTTAAAAATACCGATATTTATTTCTTAATTCCATCTTGCGAAAAATGCGGTATATATTGATTAAGGAATATGTTTATATAATTATTGATCATTGTATCATAATTCAATACAGTATGTATTACAGTAATAAAATGCAAACTGGTTTATATTAATTAATAAATCGAAAATTTTCTGAATGTTTCTGAATGTTTTTATATTTCACTCTTTTATTAGTATTTTTTAATTTTATTGAGTCTAATTGTTGTCAATAGGATTATTACCATGCATGCATGGTGTACTTTGAACTTCATATTCAATACAATTGCGGTTTTAAAAATAATTTAAAGTCTTTCTAAATATTTTTTAATTCCATATTAACCTCATAGTTATTTAGTATTGCTTATAATGTTAATTTATTTCATTAATATAATATGTTTTATATATTTATACGTTATCATATTCAATGACACATTTAGAATGTTAAGCATAATTATGTAATTGAATGATTAAATTAACTCATACATTGTGTTTCATATTTGTAGAAAATATAGTTTTATGTTTTTATGTATTTTAATTGTCCTAAAACAATATTGATATTAATAAGTAGTGACACATGTAGAAAGAATTATGTATTCCAATAAATTAAACGTTAATTCAATTATATATTGAAAAAAAGTATGTCAAAATGTTTATGGTTATGCGTCCACATTTTGTCATTAGTTATCTTTCCGAACCACTCAAATCCTCCTTGATTTTTTAATTTGAAAGGTGTCCGTCATTTCAATTCTCTTCAGCTTAACTAAAAATCAGAATACGAATTTTATATTGAACAAGACAACTATAATTGTATTACGAGTAGTGATTTTGACTATAATAAAATACCAAATAATAATAATGTCAATGAGGTCATACGAAGGAATATTAATATACAGGTGCACAGTTCCCTCATGCAAAACAATCAATATAATTAGTATAAGGAGTATGTCAGTTAATGCCTTTCCAGTTCTAACTCTTTTCTATCTCTGATAACAATAATGATATGATTTGAGGTGAGGTCAGCTTGGATAGGCGGCTCGAAGAGGGATACCACGGATCTTAATACTGAAAACAAAGGACAGGGTGAAGACAGACATAACTACTCTCCTTTTAGTGACTCACTTCTGCATCTACAACTATAACAGCAAAGAAGCGTAGAGGTCTTTTTTCTGTGAGTGTTAATTGTTAACACTGTTGGGGAATTGACATTGACAAAACCACAACTTTCAGCAAACATCATATAATTCTATATAATAGAATTGATCTGTTTTAATTTTTGCAAATATGAAGCAAGTCTATTTCCTATTTGTGACATTTGACAATGTAACATGAATAAAAACATCTTTTCAAAATTAGTATAATCTGATAAAATAACCTTATCAACTCTTTAAAGGCTAAACTATAAACTCTTTAATCTTTTCATAGTATCATCAAATACATAGCAATTGAATACTTTCATTATCATTATGCATTTCGACAGCAAAATGAAATCAAATTACAAACCCATTTTGATCTACCAAATAAACTTATCAGTTTTATAATTGTGATGGTAAGAAACACATAACATATTTGACCCACACATGTCACTAAAAGTTAGGCGGTTGAGAAATATGGTAAAAAGAATTACGAGAATATACAGAAATTTTCTACATAGAAAGTTGATACAAAAAATATTATCTCTAATGCAGTGCAGCACTGTTAGAAGTATACTCATGCTGAATGTATAGATATATTATAAAAAACATGTTTCCGAACAAATTGAAATAGCATCTAGTTAACTCTAATACGGTAACTCCAGATACAGTAGCCTACGTTTGATTGTATTTTATTGATACTCATTCTGTCTACAAATCGAGGATTCGATGTCTTATATGATGCGGAAGTTTCCAAAGAATGAAACTCTAGGCCTACTGTATAAATAATATATTTAATATTAATTTACCATTCATACGCATGGTAAATAAATTGTTTCCATGAATTTGGAGAAAAAAACTTACATAAATGTTTACTGATTGTAACAATGGTTTTGAAATTTAAAATGTTGGTTAGTGGATGATATAAAATACCAACGTATTGTTCAATTTATTCTTATGTTCAATAATATTAAATCGCAGGGTTCGTACAGAAAGGCCAATACTAAACCTGACAGTTTTCGGATCGTGATATTGCCAAATGTGTTAGCCAAAATTTTGTTATAAATATGCTTGAAATACACAACATACAGAAAGAATATTTTTATAACAAAATGTTGGCTAATAGATTGGCGATTTGGCAAACTTTGAAATACATAATTTTGTTAGAAATAAGTTTGACAAATCGCATATATGAAAATTTGTGTATACAAGTATATCTTGTGCAGTATTTTATAAAAAAATATTTGGGTGACCAGTTCTTGTAAAAGGGCTCATAGAATGTAGAAATGAACAGCACGATAATGATGGGTTTAAAATTGTGCTATAGGCAACAAAAATAATTTTTTTAGCAACAAAAAATGTTTTTCTCTTGTTTTCGAACGATTTCAAGAACTCATATACAAAAGCTTCACTTCCGAGAGTTTTTAGGGATCTGTACGAACCCTGATATGTTAAAATGTTAAAAAAACCAATTTATGTAAAAATAGAGTACTTGCTTAAGTGGATAACTTTATAGATGTTTGGCATAATTAGTAATAATTATTTATAATGATTACAGCTCTCGGTACAGTGACCTCAGGAATGAAAAAGCTATATCAAGTTCCATATAAACATATTAGATATTGTAAAGGTCTCTGAAACTATTCAGCATTCGAGAGAGTTTATTCAAAAATATATCTGTCATAATAATATAAATTTGTGAAAATATTACTTAAACACGTAATTTTTAACCGCTGCATGTATTGAACAAAAAAGTATTTTTGGTAACGACAGACATATAATTGTTTTCTCTATGTATGAATTTGATTTGTTTATTTCTATTTTAAATGTTTGTGGTATATTAAATATTTTTATCCGAGGATGTATTACGAATTCTTTAATTATAAACATAATACATGCATTATTTTTTGCAGAATAAAAAATCTTGTAAATAATTAGTAGGCTTACTTTTTTTTGTTTATTTTTTAAGAGCAACTAATTGTATTTCTAAAGACATAAAAAGTCCATCAAATGCCACTTTCATTTGGTTAAAACTATGGCTTTCAGTTGACTAGACAAATTAATACAAAGTTTTTTGTGTTTATTACCCATTGGGTATTATTTTTCATTACATATTCAGACTTGGCATATATTAATTATTCAACACCCCTTATTCTAATGAGTATGAAAATGACCAAATTACAATATGGATGTCCAATTCTAAAGCGAAGTAAGATAATTAAACTAAAACCGAAAATGCCAGATATTATATAACACTTACATTTCATAGTGTTGAATTATGAACTGTGAAAAAAATAACTTTCATGTAAGCCGCATGAATGTTTGTATTTTTTGTCAAAACTTTTTTTGCACATTGGAAGGGGCATTTAAAACTGGATCTATTGGATAATACTATATCTTCTATAAAACCACTTTAAGATACTTCAAATGATTTATAGGCTACCCAAACTATTTTAATAGTATTGATAACGACATAATCGATAAAGCGCTATGTCCTTAGAGACGAAAAGCCTACCCAGAACACCGTGTGATAAAATCTGCAGCGTGAGTGGGTGTTTCAAACTTGATGAGAGCATTGCGCTTGTCTTTCGTCCACTGAATAACCTGCCGATGGAAATGATGAAAGAGTAACAATGTTAGCAACTGAACAGCTACCAGGAAGCCCATAAATCTAAATTTTAATCAGTTGTGGTAAAATGGGGTGAAAGTAATTTTTTATAAAAGAATTATTGTTAATATATTTTTATGTTTCAACCTATATTTTCACAGGAGAGAAGTTCAAAGTATGACCAATTTCAAGAAACCTCTTAAAATTAACTATAATTAAAGTATTTGTACTAAGTCTCTGCTGTATACTAATTGAATAAAAAACAAGGTCTCACCTCTCCCATGCCAAATATCACGAGCACACTTTTCAGATCGTCTTCTCCAGTTGCCGGTGGAAGTTGAGAAACAAACACCACTCGTTTGCGGACGTCCTAACATCGTGGGAGAGAAAGAGAGTCAAGAACAATAAAAGATTTACTAACTATGGAACTATTATTGGACGTTTAATGCTTTTTTTGTTCGGATAGTTACCAACCAGTTTTGCAATGGTTAAAATAAAATAGGAGAATACGGTACACGTCATGTTATTTGGTAATAATTTATACAATCAATATATGTCGGTAAAAAGCAGCTTCTGATATAAAATTCAGTACAAATCCTCAAGTTGACCGCGGATTTCTCATACCCAGGCACTTCCTATTCTCTAATAGTAATTAATACTTGATGTCTGGTAATTTAATTATCTTTACAAGATAATTATTCAAAAATATTCATAATCAGATTACCAGTAACCAAAAAGGAAAAATATTAGGCTAATATGACTTGAATAATAATAAATTATATACATACTTCTAAAAGCTAAGCTTTCATTCGGAATACTTTTAAAAATGAGACTCACAGAGGCTGAAAAGCATGACAATTCAGGGTACCTAGATTTTCCTGCCAACTCAAAAATTAAAAAAACTTTTATCAAAAATTGATTTAAAGCATTCAGACATATTAATTATAAAATTAGAACTTAGTTACAACATTAAATAATGTCGAGTAAACAAAAACACAATCTTTTATTTTCACTGTAAAAATGTACACATAAAACAATTAGTAGTGCGAAGATATTGACATTGTGCGAATCACAAAAATGTTTCGTTGAATTTTACCCTTTTGTTCAATGGACCAACAATGTTTTACATACATCATTTTAAAAACCAAAACCAAGTGAAAAGCGCCGATGCCAACAATCCTACAAAAGCAAATAATTTATAAAAAGAGGTAGATATTAAAATATATTATTCCCGATTTTATATTGAAAATACACCTATTCCCGGTCGCAAGTCACTTCCAATAACACTACAACATCATCAAAAAATAGACTCACCCCTCTCTGCACAGGAGACGGGTGCTGTATGGGTGACGGAACCACATGTGGTGCTGACTGACGACACTGCGGAGACGTCTGCTGAAGATGCTGCTGCTGAGGCCTGTGCTGCATTGGCATCTGCTGGTGTTGCTGTTGATGGCGGATTGGAGGTTGCTGATATGAGGTGCTGTGTCCTGGAGACGGTTGATAGGCGGCTCTGGGTCCTGGCGATGGTTGTCCCGGGTTACGGAAGGGAGGTCGGGTGAAGGGGGGAGGGGGAGCATGTCGCGGCTGCTGATTTTGTGGAGGGTTGGTGTTTCGAATGGGGGCTGGTGGTCGAGGTGCTGAATGGAGGGGGGAAGAGGCTTTACTTCATATTTTTAATAATTAGAACAGTTATTTGAAGCGATTGTTAAAATATGAGAATAATAGTTAAAATATTTCTAAATTTTATATTATTATTAACAAAAATGTACTAAAAAAGTCATGTTTTAAAATTGAATATACATCTTTCTGTGTTTCAGTATTTAGAACAAATAGTCTGGTTGTTTTGATAGTGCACAAAACCTAACTGACCAATCAAAGCTGAAGATGAGGGTTACCTTTGGGAGGGGCAGGTCTGACCGCTGCAGAAGGGACCAGCGGCGGTTGTACTTTCTTCTTTGATGCTGCGAGTGTCTGACGACGTTTGGCCTCCTTGCCACGTTCGATGGCCGACCGTCTCTCTTGCAGATCTACCTGACTCCGCTCATAGGTGCGGAGATAATCCACATCCACACCCTGTATGGTGGAGGAGAATAGAGGCCATGGGTCGTAGTAAGAGAGCACTTCACTCCACTGGTTAGTGGCTAACAATATTATAATTATATGGTAGATTATCTGATGCATTTACTATTCACTATATGGTTATTAATAGTTGGCAATGGAAATGTATAACAAACAAACAACTAGGTGATACAGATAAAACAGAGGCAAGACCAGTTTGCTCACCAATTCGAGAGCCCTCTTCTTCTCTTCCTCTGAAGGAGGCTCAGATCCCGACGGCTTGATCTTCTTCTCAGCCTGCTCAGAGGATAACTTCAATTCGGCGTCCGCCTTTCGCTTCAGTTCCGACTGGCTGTCGAGGAAACTGTAATGCCAATTTTCATAAGTCTCCCATTTACTACAGTTCTCACTGAACTACAACAGTATAACTAGACAGAAACCAGAACAATGTATAGTCTAGATTGTCGTCCTAAATATATATTGTCGCCTACTTACGCCTCTCGCTTTGCTCGAATATCCAATGGATTTGTTGGCTTGGGTAATGCAGCAGTTGTGCTGGGTTTAGTAGGTAACTCCTTTTGTGAAGGATAGGATGACTGTATAGAAAAGTGAAGAAAACAATCGAATTATTAGTAAGCAAATCAGCAAAGTGCGAAATTTGTACAATACTTGATTATTTAGTTATATTATATATGTACAATTTAACATCACTTTGATTCATTTAATTCAGCACAAGCAATACATACAATATCTTGTACATAATATCAGTAAATAAACAAAAGATCACGTACATAGAAGGGGCAAAACCCATTAAACGGGGCTGCAGGTGGATTACCCTGCTGATTACTGTGTCTAACAAAATAATCTTCCTCAATAGATGCCGTTTTACCTACCAATATTAGCAATTCAATTGTTTAACTGATACAATTTGACATTTGTTTTAAGTAAAAAAGAAAGAAGCTATTTGTAATTATACCGAAGACTAACAACATGTTTCAACAATTTATACAAATATACATATCAACACGGAAAAATCTACTGACCGGTTTTGGTACTGGCCTTGGTTGACTTGGAACTGGTTTTGTCTGTTTCTCAACCGGCCGCGTCTGACTCTTCTGCTCTGGTTTCTGCTGCTGTTGTCGCCAACTGGGACTTGCTAATTGTTGATTGGAGGAGGAGGTCCAAGGTCTCTTCCATCCGCTGCTCTTACTGGACGCAGCATTGTCTCCTGACCTGGAGGCCCAAGGTCGTGGCTTCCACCCGCCAGCCTGGTGGGTAGACGAGTCTTCGCTGTTCCCAACCGATGACGTGGAGGCCCAGGGCCGCTGCTTCCAGCCTTCTCCAGCCTGGTCACCTCCAGTTTTGGTATCAGAGTGACGCGACAGCTGGGTGTTGTTCTCGTTGCTGGGCCAACCGGTTCTGTTGTTATGTTGACCATGTTGTGGGGACCAGACCTGATGCGTGGGGGGATCTAGCAGACCAACTGAAGTTTGGAGGAGTTTGAGTAACAGCAATTAAGTTTAGGCGTTGGTTGTGACTGGTGCTCCCAATATTGTTTTATACAACACCAACCATTTTAAATCATGACTCACAGGTTATTTTGCCGTCATTTTTAAAATGATACTTTTATAAATAAATTACAGAAATTAAATAAAAAACACAAATTAACAGGAACATTGAAATATGTCTACAATTAGGTCATCTGTTTACTGTAAGCGGAATCATCAAATGAACGCCGATGAACAGAAACTCGATCAAAACTGAGATATAAGCCATAATTACAAAAGAGCAAAACTACGTGTTTTCTATGTAGAGTTTTTTCCAATTAATATGATGGTTGACAAAAGTTAGTATAATATGACACCATGAACGGCTATCGTACTTGACATAATATATAGTGTATTAATCAAATTAAACTGAGACTATTAATTGGATTAGGCCACCCTGTTAAATGTAAATACATTAATATAAGGTTACATATATTATATATAATATACAGTTATAAACTGTACAATACATTGTAAAATATAGGTACTGCAAATCGTAGTAAGCGTTTGCACCATTTGTTGCGGGAAAAGTATTATTTTTATAATTATAATAGATCTTATAGGAAGAAGAAATTATACTACATAACAAACTATTCTGACACGATTAGTCCTTATAACATTAAATACATAAATTAAATTAGCCAACAAAACATATAAGATGACTCAAAGAAAGATACTCCGATGACAAAATAAAAAGAATTTTAATAGAATAATATTTCGTGAAACAAACCATAACTTAGTGCAATATTGTATTACACAATACATTTACAATACATTCACAATACATTTACACAACGATTTATGATTCAAATAATTTTTTAAATAAGCAATTACTAAACAGATAAGTTCTAAAGTAAGCAGTCGTCACCTTGCTGATTCGGATGATAGAAGCCCTGAGGCCCGGCCATTCTCTGTCCCCAAGCAGGATGCTGTACTCCCCCCCTACCACCACCAAACCTCGGATTCAGATGAACCAACGGATGTCCCCTCATACCACCGGCCGCCATCATTGCAAACTGGAAACTCTCCGGCGAGGGGGGGAAGGGGGATGAGGACAAGGCTGGATTGGGGAACAGAGGCAATCGCAGCTGCTGACGCCAGTTGCCCCCTCCGCCGTTACTCTGTTGTCCCCAGGAACCTCCCCGGCCACCCCAACTAGAACCACCACCACCGCGGTAGGAGGAAGAAGACCAATTACCTCCTCTGGAAGACGAGGTGGATTGCAAAGACTTAGAGGGCGATGTATCGACTGGTCTACGACTAGTGAAAGGTTTCAGTTGAGCATTTCTGTTGCTTGTGTTCCCGTTGTCTTCCTGCTTCTGTAGATCGGTTTGATTGTCATCGAGGGAGTCGGGAATATTGGTGCGATAGCCGTGTACCGATTGTTCGGGGGCCTTTGAACTGCTCTTATCTTTGGCGTCACGTTCCGTTGCAAATCGATCGCGGTGATAGTGACTTACTTCCTCCTCTTCATAGTCCAGTTCCTCTTTATAGTCTTCCACTGTATCACGATTGGAAATGTAGTTCTCTTCGGAGAAATCCTAAGTTAGATAATAAATTCAGTTATGTTTCAGTATTACGACATGTGTAGTTAAAAATAAAATGATGTATATTAATATATATATATAATTAAATTAAAAAGATGGCTAATTTTGAATACTAAAAGCGTATATTTTAAAATTTTATTTTAATAATAATATATATCTTCAAATAACATTAAAAATGTTATGTATCAATTTATATTAAAAAAAGATATATTCTTTAAAAATAATTCAGAATAAAAAAACAAAGACGCAAAACAAAAATCTATAATGCTTACAACAAATTAAAAGATAATTTACTAGTAAACTGGGTGTAATACATCTTTTAGCAAATCGAATAAATTACAAATAAAAATTATAAAAAATACTAATATCAAAATTGGAAGTTGATACTTCGTCGCGTCAGCACATTTTAGCTACTTTTAGAAAACATAATTGTAAAACAACTTTCTATACAATAATAAATAATTGACGTATGAAAATAATTAAATATTTATCGTTTTAATAAAAAACCTTACGGAGTGTTTAAAATTATATGCCTCAGTTATGCAAAACAGTTAATTAACAAAAACAAAAAAATTAATTATTACGATAAAAATTAATAGAAACCATACACCCATTTTTCTTCTTATTGAAGATATTAGTAATTGTTTAAATTCAAGCATAGTGAAGAAAATATAGAAACATCAGTGAATTTTAAATGTGGATGGACACCCTGATATTTAACACACAGCAACACTTTATCATATAAAACTACTTACTACTGATATTGGTTGCTCATGCTTAGAATTGTTCCCATAGGATTGGTTAACAATCAATTCTTCACCATTTTCATCTTGAAATTCATCATCGTAGTCAGCGGTAAGTTCAAGAATGTCTACAGCAAAGATAGATTTTGGTAATTAGATTGATGAAACAGAAAATTAGATTGGCGGTCAACATACAATAGATGAAACCTACCTCCTTCGAGAAGAGCATTCTCCTCTTCTTCTGTAACTGTGAAGTGGTAATCTTCATTAGGTCTCGATCTCAATAATTCATCTTCATCCATTTCAAAGGACATAATTGACAACCTAGTAATAAAGACACACAAATAAAAATAGTAAAATATGCTAATGAACGTAAAAGCTAACTTTCTAATGATAACTTCAATGTCATTTAAAGAAAGTAACATTTAATTCCATAATGAACAAATGGTTCACATCGATGTGTTTACTATCAACATTTGTGACCAAAAATAATGTCAACATTTGTAACCAAAAAAATTGATGCAGTGAGCTACAATTCCAAACTGAAATTGTATTGTCTCAACTTAATTGATCAAATAAAAGCAACTCTTTGTCTGCTAAAATTGTAAACTGAAGGGAAGAAGTGAAAAATTATTCACAAATGAAATGTTTATTTTTACACCTTTAATTTTAGTACTCTCTACACTAACCTGCCTCTGAAAGAAATTAATTTACAGCTTTCTAAATTTGTCATTAAAATGCTTGACTATTTTCAACATCTTTATATTGCCATTAATAATTACATAATTACATAATTTGCTCTGTTAAAACTTATTTTTCTAAAGGCAAGCTGATCTCTGAGTTTATTCTTTTCAACACTTTGGTTAAATTTGGTCAATTCTCTTTGTGACTTCCAAGAGAATGATAACGACATCATACCATCCATTAGATTTCAGGTTTTTTTGGACTCGACATTCAAACATATATTTCCAGACATTGAACGCAAAACCTCAAAGTCAAATAAAGATCTGTGTCTTTCAAACCATCTTGTTGAAAATAGTAGTTTGATTTTGCTCATTGAAATTGGGTGTGCATTTATTATATTATAAGTCTCAATACACTCCTGGAGTTAGGTTTGTTGTTTAGGTGAGTACTTGAAAAAATGTCCACATAAGTAATGGCCCCTAATATACATATCTGTCAGTTGCATAAAACTTTATTAGCTAATAATATTAGCTAATATAAAAAAAGCTGTTGCATATAAATTTATTAACCAATAAATCTTATTAACTAATAAATCTTATTTACTAATAAATCTTATTAACTAATAAAATGAGTTGCATAAAAGTCTAATGTATTTTATTAGCTAATAAATTATCCACAAATAAGTCATCTAAATTTATTAGTCCAGTTATCATAATGAATACAAAATAAATTTTCGATATAGTGAACATATTAGATCTAATTCATGGATACTGACAGCGATAGCGATGTTGGACATGTGCAACGAAAGGAGAGAGTTTTTAAACCTAGAATACATTTTATTTTGGCTGAGGATGAACATAAAGAATAATTTTGCATTGATGAAAAAATGGTTAATTATATACTTAATTGTATCAACGATCCCCTTCAACACAATACTAAAAGAAACTATTCTCTTCATTCATGACAACAACTTCTATTGTGTCTTCGTTTTTTGTCAAATAATGGTTTTTATCATTTAACTGGGGATGCCCATGGACTTCACAAATCACGTCAAATCTCCCAAATAATAAGTTTTTTCTTTCATTAATTTCAGTTAGAAATATAATTTTTTGACTGGTAGTTAATGGCATGCTTTTTATAGTTAAATTTAATTATAGATGTAAAATTCAAAAATATATTAATTTAATTAATGTTACAATGTAAAATTGGATTATTGGGCTATTGATATACAGTGAGTTAATGCTAACACACAAACATTATAGATTCAGTATTTTCATTCATATCTATTGTTGTAATGTTATGACTTATAAAAAAGCGCACCAATCAGATTGTCGTAGTAAACGCGATGTCCATATATGCCCGTAGCGCATCTCTCATGACCTACTTATTTTTATTAATTAATAAAAGTGTTGTAAAGTGTTGTGGAGTCAATTGATCAGTAGCTGAAGGGGCACCTGGAGTTGATGGATCAGTAGCTGAAGTAGTGCCTGGATTCAATGATTCAGTAGCTGAAAGGGGGCCCTAGAATTAATGGATTAACTACTGATGGGGCCCTGTGGAAGTTGAAACATGGGTAGTACCCATTAAGAAAATACTTAAGCTTTTTACATGTTTGTGCATAATTTTTTTAACAATTGATCATAACATTTATTCAACATACTATTCATTAACTAATAGTATTACTGATAGCCACTGAAAATAAGAAACGGATTTTATTATATATCTACTACTTGATACTTGTCCCATAATAAATAGAGGGGCCCAGAGGTGGTATTCATAAAGTGGGGAAAATTTAAGGAAGTAAAAGTAAAGGGTTGGGAATTGTTGAATTACATAAATCAGGGGGAAATAGTCAGACATGTTTACTTAAGTGATCTGGCAGTCAAGATAATATCTCTGCTTAGGTGTTACATCAGTGCAATAAGGTTTATATAGCTTTATAGGCCTATAGAGCCAAGCACAGAGTAATTAGTCTGGCCCCTCTTCATGGCTTGCATTAGATTGATGTTTATTGACTAATGAAAGAATGCAGTAAATTCTGTATATTTTATGATAAACTGTTGTTTAAAGGACAACACCCCCTTTCCCCAGAGAATGTGATAACAGCCCTCCTTAGGGCCACCACTTTTTGATTGATACCATTAAAGTGTATTTTAAAACTTAAAAAAAAACTATTCTATCTATATCAATCAAAAACATTATTTGCAAAAAAGTCTGCATTTTTTTAATAAAATTATCTTTAATTATTTATTAATGTAAAACTATTAAACAATTTATTGTCAATTCCAATTGTTGAATTGATGAATATGACATGGTATTATGCTCAATGAATTAAATACAAATATAACAATATGTAAACTAAGTTTAATTAACTCTTTTTTTTAATTTAAAAACAAACAAAAAATTGAACATTATTGTGTGTATGTAGAACAATACTAAAATGTAACTTAATTGAGTTGTATATAGAACAATAACATCATTATAAGTAAACTTGTTCTAATGTTATGCAATGTTTATTTACATTTTTACTTTTAATTTTAATCTAACTAAATTCAGTTGCTTAAATTTAAATAAAATGAGGATATTTTTCTATATGTAATTCTATTTTTCTATTGTTTTATCAACATACACATATACTATAAGCCTAAATGTATATAATTTTTAAACAATTAACTTAAATGACCTTCATAAATTAATTAATAAATAAATTAGACAGAATGAGTAATCTATAATCTTTATAATTTATTAAATATTAACCATAGCAGTCTTTTACAACAATTAATATGTTGTATATATGGGGGTATATGTATTTCTTTAAGATAGTATTATTTATTGCCCACCCAATTTCCAATTGTTAAATCCATGATTACATAGTGAGACACAATGATGTCATATGGGTTGGGCCTAGGGCCTATATGTTTTCACACCTTAAAAATTTAAATGTTGTGGGTAAAAGGGGTAGGAAAGGGAGTGAAAAGGGAAAGAACAGGCATGAGATTGGACTTTCAGAAAAAAAGACTGAAATGTATTTTGTAACAAGAAGTCATTGGGGGGGTGTCATGGCTATACAGTTAGCATAGCCTATTAAACACACAAACCACAGAAAATTTTGAAATTATATTATGTATAATGCATATAAATAGGTGTTAAAATATATCTTATAATATTTTATTTTGTTTGGGGAAACTACTTTCATAAGACACATTTACAATTTAACAAAATTTATAAAGCAAAAAAAATTATAAAGTAAAAAAAATTCATAGAATATTATGTATATATATTAAATTTATGTATGTATTTATTTTTGTACAATAAAAATTAGTTTTACACAAAAAACAAGAAGCAATTTAATTAGGTGATCAACTTAGCTATATATTTGAGAAATTTACTTGGCAATTTATCTTTAATAACTATTCTAGAATTATGGAGATTAAACAATAAATAATATGTGTATGAATTTAGGAATATGTACAGATCTATTTATTTAAAAACATTTTTTTTAATGTTCCACAAAACTTAATGGTACAAGTAGGTACAATTTTATAATTATAAAAATTCTCATCAATTATTTACTATTTGCTCAAAGATCAATATAAATGTTTAAATATTGTATACCTTCATGTGTAAATATATAATATTTGGATAAATATTCTTAGTATTTTTGTTACTAAGTAGCATTAATAAATGGTTTTTAATTTACATAGTTTGTATAACATTTTTAGGTATTATTTTTACACTCTTATACTAAGTGAATTTATAATATTCTTACAAATAAATATTTTTTGAAAAATAAAATAACAGTTTTTTCAACATATTATTTGTTAGTAATTTGATAAGTAACATAGTATCTGATAATATTCAGGACCATAAATTATTTTAGTTTCAATGAAATATGAAAATGTCAACATATAGATAGATACTAGCAATAATAAACTGTTGAAATGCAAAATGTCCAATTTATTACATTAAAATTGGAGAAAGGAATCAGAGCAATTAAATATACAATGTCTTCGATTTATCCTATACTTGATGAAGATCTTTTAACTTTTTGCAGAATACAGGTTATCATGTAAAACATACAATTAATCTAAAATTAGAATAGGTTGGTTATGGCAACCAAAACATCTACATAGTGGACCATGTTATGAAATGAAAATGTGTACATAAAAATACTCTGTAAAATAAAATGTACAGTACATTATAATGATTTGTAAAAGCCAAAGAATATGGTTAGGTATATGTATTTTTTAATTAAATAATTTCATATTTCCTTAAAAAATATTGAACTTCTTAGAAAAACCCAAAATGAAAAATGTTGACAATTTTAAATCAAATAACATGAAATCTGTATAATTAAACTATAGTTAAGACATAATATATGTAAAATACAAATACCTTAAACAGAACTGAAAAAATTACAGTTAAAATAAAATGTATTATGAACACACTAAATAATTAGGATGTTAGTGCACATGAGGTTATAACATATGCAGATACACTATGTTCAATACAAATAAGAAATTATAAAGTGATTTTTGCTTTCTTATTTTGTTTCTTGTTTTGATAAAACCTGAACTTTCTTCAGAGCCAACATGTTCAATTTTACTTCTTTCATTCATTTCTCCTCCTCATATGCCAGACATCTCCTTTTTGAAGCAGTTTGCATGTTTATCGAAAATTATGGGTCAACAGGATCATATACAATATCATTGCACCTGAAATATTAAACGGCTGATTTTCCTGCTGCCTTCAGTCCATATTTGATAGTTTAAATAGCATCTACAGTTTTAATATTCAAATGACTAGATTGAGAGTTAAGAATCTCCCCCTAAAAGTACTAAAAGACACTAAAAGAACTTTTGACTCAAGCACCATGGAAACATTACAATAAAGCAAAAACTGCTCTACTTAAAATAGATTATGTGAGATAATTTTTATGATATAAACAGTATAAATGGTATATACAGTATAAGAATAGTATATTAACAGCCATAAAAATTATATAAAGAAGGGGTGACACATTTCAGACATTGAAAGTTTAGTTAAATAACACAAGAAAATATAATTTAGAATTATTATTATAGTTCACCATAATTCAAACATAAAATAACAAAAAGCAGTAAAATTTATTTAGAAAATATGTATCACATGCATTAACCCCCCCTCCCCACCTTTGAAATTTTATATTATTGTTAAATGAATTAGAAAAATTACCTTTTAGCCTAAAAGAGCCTGAACAATCCTATGCCTGAAATAAAGGGAAAGAAAAGGAAAAGTTTAGGAAAAGGGTTCCCCACTTTATGAATATCATCCCAGGTCCCTTGCCCCCCTTAAATCTACCATGTTTATGTTATAAATCAGTATAAAATAAATTTCATATATCATTATATTTCTTACAAAGTATACTATAGTAATAAGTATAATGTATATACATAAATATAGATATTTAGACTTTAGTCAATAAATTACTTTACAATATCCCACTTTTGTTCAATATAATAAATTGTCTAACAGTCATTTTAACCTATAACTATATATACTCAGTACATTTTGACTAGTAGGGTATATTTTGACTGTAAACCAAATGGACATTTGACTTCTAACATTACATCAGGCATGCAGATAGGAATTTTCAAATGAAATAGAGTTTTTAAATTTCAGAAAAGAGCACCATAAAATTTAGGACAAAGAAAAAAACAGAAATTGCATGTGTGGAAATTTTAGTAGTTAACATAAAAAAAAGGTACTGGCTGTAGGAAAGAAAGGGGGTTGTTTCTGGGTACATTGGTCTTGGAAACCACTCTCTCTATCTGTGCACCTTTACTGTCTACATGACACTGTGTTACTGTTACACTACAAATTAAGATGGCTCACTATAAGCCACTAATGGCCTATTAAGAGCCACCTGAGCCACTTGAGCCATCTCGATGGCTCAATATGAGCCATTAAGGTATCTCATCATGAGCCATTTAAGCCATCCAAGTGGCTCAATATAAGCCATCTTCATGGCTCATTGTGAGCTACCCTGATGGCTCTTAATGAGCTGCTAATATGGCTCATTATGGACCAATCCTCATGGCTCTCAGTGAGCCACTATCATGGCCTATCATGAGCCACTATGGTGGCTCACTATGAGCCAAGCTCATGGCTTACTATGAGTCACCCTCATGGCTTACTATGAGCCAACTTTTCATTATAAATAGGCAGACATCTTTATTATTAATTTTTTGTATGTGTTGTTGAGTTTTGTAACTGACTTATTATCTTATCTTATTTAATAATATGAATAATTTTAACTGTAAACATTGTAATTTTAAATCAATTTTAATTGAAAGTATAGTTAGCCA